>PISX010036761.1:0-11657 GCA_004024625.1 Mellivora capensis | reverse complement strand
AAAATATACAGTGGAAAAAAGACAGTCTCTTCAATAAATGGTGCTGGGAAAATTGGACAGCTATATGTAGAAGAATGAAACTCGACCATTCTCTTACACCGTACACAAAGATAAACTCGAATTGGATAAAGGACCTCAATGTGAGACAGGAATCCATCAGAATCCTAGAGGAGAACATAGGCAGTAACCTCTTTGATATTAGCCAAAGCAACTTCTTTCAAGATATGTCTCCAAAGGCAAAGGACACAAAAGCAAAAATGAACTTTTGGGACTTCATCAAGAACAAAAGCTTCTGCCTAGCAAAGGAGACAGTCAACAGAACAAAGAGGCAACCCACAGAATGGGAGAATATATTTGCAAATGACAGTACAGAAAAAAGTTTAATATCCAGGATCTATAAAGAACTTCTCAAACTCAACACATGCAAAGCAGATAATCATATCAAAAAATGGGCAGAAGATATGAACAGACACTTCTCCAATGAAGACATACAAATGGCTATCAGACACATGAAAAAATGTTCATCATCACTAGCCATCAGGGAGATTCAAATTAAAACCGCATTGAGATACCACCTCACACCAGTTAGCCCAAATTAGCAAGTTGGCCAAACTTGTTTGGCCACACCAGTTGGCCAAAATTAGCAAGAGAGGAAACAACGTGTGTTGGAGAGGATGTGGAGAAAGGGGAACCCTCCTACACTGTTGGTGGGAATGCAAGTTGGTGCAGCCACTCTGGAGAACAGTGTGGAGATTCCTCAAGAAGTTAAAAATAGAGCTTCCCTATGACCCTGCAATTGCGCTACTGGGTATTTACCCCGAAGATACAGATGTGGTGAAAAGAAGGGCCATCTGTACCCCAATGTTTATAGCAGCAATGGCCACGGTCGCCAAACTGTGGAAAGAACCAAGATGCCCTTCAACAGACGAATGGATAAAGAAGATGTGATCCATATACACTATGGAGTATTATGCCTCCATCAGAAAGGATGAATACCCAACTTTTGTAGCAACATGGACGGGACTGGAAGAGATTATACTGAGTGAAATAAGTCAAGCAGAGAGAGTCAATTATCATATGTTTTCATTTATTTGTGGAGCATAACAAATAACACGGAGGACATGGGGAGATGGATAGGTGAAGGGAGTTGAGGGAAATTGGGGAGGAGATGAACCATGAGAGACTATGGACTCTGAAAAACAACCTGAGGGTTTTGAAGGGGCGGGGGGTGGGAGGTTGGGGGAGCCAAGGGGTGGGTATTATGGAGGGCACGCATTGCATGGAGCACTGGGTGTGTTGTAAAACTATGAATTCTGTTACACTGAAAAGAAATGAAATAAAAAATAAATTTAAAAAAACTTATTAAAAGATAAAAAATGATATTTTATAATGAATATTGTATCAATGTGTCAGAAAGACATAAAATTAAAAACTTGTAGGTCTATAAAAAGAAAGCCCCAGTAGATATTAATTAAAAAAAATTAAGGGGAAAAATAGGCAACTCAGCCTAAGAATAGGAAACTAATAATTCAATCTTAAACTTGGTCTAACGGCGACTCAGAGATAAAGAAATAGAGGATTTTAAGCATACTATCATCCAACTAGTCCTAACAGACATCTATGGAATATTCCACCTAATATGAGAGAGTATATATTCTTGGTTTGCCAGGGTGGCTCAGTTGGTTAAGCATCTGCTTTAAGCTCAGTCATGATCCTAGAGTCCCAGGACTTAACCCACATCAGGTTCCCTGCTTAGTGGAGAGCCTGGTTCTCCCTCTACCCTTTACCCTGCTTGTGCTCACTCTCTCTCTCTTGCTTCCTCACTCTCTTTTTCTTAATAAATAAAATCTTAAAAACAAAAAGAAAAAGAATACACATTTTCCTCAAGTCCAGATAAAATATTATCCTGTATAGACCATATATTAGGCCATTTGACAAGCCTAAATCCATTTAAAATTATTAAGTTAATACAAAATATATATCCTAAAACAGTGAAATGAAATTACAAATCAAGAGAGAAGGAAATTCACAAGTCTATGGACATTAAACAACATGTTCCTAAATTACCAGCTTGTCAGTCACATAGGAAAGCAGAAGGGAAAATAGTTCGGAAAATCAAAAATACATTGAAATGAATGAAAACAAATGAACCAAAAACAACAACAACAACAAGAAAAAAACTAATGGTATATGACTAAAAAAGTATTTAGAGTGAAATTTATAGCACCCAAAAAAATCTTGAATTAGCAATATAGCCAATTACCTTAATATGCTAGAAAAAAAAGAAAGAACTCAATCCAAAGCAAACAGAAGAAGGTAAATTAATAAAATAAAATAGAGAATAGAAAAACAAGAGAAAATATCAATAAAAGCAAGACTTTTCTTTGAAAGGATCAACAAAATTGATAAAACTGTAGCCACAATGACCAAGAAAAAGACAGAAGACTCAAATTAATTTCCAGGAATGAAGAGGGGTTATCAAAACTTACCTTATAGAAATAAAACAATTACAAGGGAGTTTAACTAACAATTGCATGCCAACAAATTGGATAACCTAGATGAGAAGAGCAAACTTCTAAAAGGGCACAGAAAATCAAAACTCACAATGGAAAAACTAGAAAATATGAATAGATGTATAAATGTAGAGGGATTGCATTAGTAATAAGTTCCATAAAGGAAACAGCCCACAATCAGTTGGCTCTAATATAAATTTTACTAAATGTTTAAAAAAGAATTGATAACAATTCTTTACAAGTGCTTCCAAAAATTGTAAGTAGTGGGAACTATTCATAACTCATTCTATAAGGCCAGTATACCCTTATACAAAAATCAGAAAAAAAAGATGTCACTAGGGAGAAAAAAGAAAGTTCAGGCCAATATCCCTTAAATACACACACACACACACACACACCTCACAAACAAGCAAATCAAAGTGATCAAATATAAAAATAATTATAACTGTGATCAAGTGGCCCTTATCTCAGGAACAAAATTAGTTTAATGTATAAAAATCAATTAATATACCATGTAATAAAATAAAGGATAAACACTACATAATCATTTCAATGGGCAAAGAAAAAAGCATTTGGAAGTTTCAACACTTTTTAATGATAAAAATTCTCAATGGGAATTGAAGGAAAAGTCCATTTTCCAGTAAAGGGCATGCACAAAAATGTCACAGTTTGAGTGGCAAAAGATGAAAACATCCCTTCTAAGGTGAAAAACAAGACAAAGACATCTGTTCTACCTCTCCTATTTCACATTGGGCAGGAGGTTCTAGCCAGGCCGATTGGGCATGGAAAAGAAATAAAGGCTTTCAGATGGGAAAAAAAGATGAACAACTACCTGTACTTACAAGTGACATAATCTTATATACAGAAAACCCTAAGGAATCGGCTTTAAAAAAAAATTACTACAGCTAATGAATGAGTTCAGCAAGGCTGCAGAATAAAATTTTGGTACACAAAAAAATAGTTGAGCTTGTATATACTAGAGACAAACAATCCAAAATGAAATTAAGAAAAATTCCATTTAAAATAGAATAAAAAAGATGAAAATACCTAAGAATAAATATGAGAAAGCTGCACCACAACTGCAAAATATTATTGGAAGACATTTTTAAAAGATCTACATAAATAACATAAAATGACATAAAAAGACATCCATGTTCAAAGATTGGAAGATGTAATATTGTAAAGATATTTATTTCCTCAAATTAAACTATAGATTCAAGGAAATTTTATTGAACTCTCTGATGTCTTGTGTGTGTGTGTGTGTGTGTGTGTGTGTGTGTCGAAATTGATCCCAAAATGTGTAAAAAAATTAAAGGTAATAAGAATAGTCAGAATAATATGAAAAAAGAATAATTAATTTGGAGGACTCACATTTTTCAATTTAAAAGCTCACTACAAAACTTCAGTAATCAAAGCAGTGTAGTAATAGCATAAGGATAAACACATATATCAATGAAATAGAATTGAGGGTCTCCAAATAAAGCCTTACATTTATGGTCAGTTGATTTTTATGTTGCCTTTTAAACAGACAGTACTGTAACATTTGGATATTTACATGCAAAAAAAAAAAAATGAAGTTGGATTCCTGAATATATACCATATAAAAAGATTAACAGAAAACATAACAGAGACCAAAATAAAAGAGCTATGGGGCACCTGCATTGCTCACTCCGTTAAGTGTCTGCCTTTGGCTTAGGTCATGATCTCAGGGTCCTGGGATAGAGCCCCTCATTGGGCTCCTCACTTAGTGGGAGCCTGCTTCTCCATCTCCCTCTACCTGCTACTCCACCTGCTTGAGCATGCTCTCTCTCTCTCTGTCAAATAAATAAATAAAAATTCTTAAATAAATAAATAAATATGAGCTAAAACTATAAAAATCTTAGAAGAAAACATAGGCATAAATTTCTGTGACCTTCAGTTAGTCAGTGATTTCTTAGCTATAACACCAAAATTATAAGCTATATAGAAAAAATAAATTGGACTTCATCAAAAGTAACCAATATTATATTGCAAAAGAGATTCTCAGAAAAGTGGAAAGAGTCCATAGAATGGAAGAAATTATTTTTGAATCATATATTTAATAAGGGACAATATTCAAGAATATATGAAGAACTTGCAACTCAACAATAAAGACACAGATAACACAATTTTTAAAATGGACAAATATTTAAATATTTTTCAAAGAAGATATACAAATTACCAATAAGCACATGAAAAGATACTCAATAGCATTATTCACTAGCAAAATGCACATCAAAACCAAAATCAGATCTCACCTTACACACAGTGGGATGGTTATAATGAAAAGATGGGTGATAACGAGTGTTCATGAGGATGTGAAGGAATCAGAACCCTCATATGCTTTTGGTGGGAAAAAGAAAGTGGTGTAGCCACTTGGTAAACAGTCTGGTATGTCCACATAATAGTAAACATAATTAACATATGAAGCAGCAATTTCATTTCTGAGAATAAACTCAGGATATTAAAGCATATGCCTACCTAAGAACTTTGTCATAAATGCTAATAGCAGCATTATTCATAATAGACAAAAAGTGTAATTAGTTCAGATATCCACAACTGAAGAATGGATAAAAAATGTGTGGTTAATCCAGACAATGGAAAATTATTCTGCAAGAGAAAACAAACAAAAGATGAAATACTGATCTGTGCTCCAATATGAATGAATGTGGAAACATTATACTAAATGAAAGAAGGCAGTCATAAAAGATCACACATTATATGACTTCATTTATATCAAATGTTGAAGTTAGCTAAATCCATAGACAGAAAGTAGATTAGTAGTGGCATAGGGCTTGGGGTGGGGGCACAGGTTTGGGGGAATAATAAGAGTAATTGTTGGTTCCTGTTCAGGATGGCAATATAGGAAAATCCTGAATTCACCTCTTCTCATGAAACACCATATGTACAGCTACATATGGAACAATTTTCTTAAAAAATAAAAAGTCCCCAAACTAGCTGTGAGTAATTAGACATTAGATGAATGAGAACAAATTTACATAGAAGCAGGTATGAAAGGCTGAGACACAGCCTTACCACAAACCACACACCCAGCATGGCAATCCATAATTATGAGGGAACTCAAAATCCTCAGCTTTTCTCGGAGGAGTAAAGGGTTTGAACTCACATCAAGCACTCCAATATTTAAGACTTGAGAGATGAACCCCCAAAACATTTAGCTTTGAAAGCCAATAGAGCTTGTATCTGCAAGACCTACAAGGCTATAGTAAACTAATAAACAATTCTTAAAGGGCTCTCATTTATAGACTCACCCAATCCAGGGCCCCAGTGCAGAGGTAGCCAACTGAAAAGCACCCAGAGTTTCTGTGAAAGAGGATTCTTTGCTTATCTTAAAGCATCACTCTGAGGGATAGACACCTAATTTACTATACATTTGGGGCTTACTGAAATAATCTCCAGGGATGGACAACAGTGGGTACCAACTTTGTGTTCTCCCTCTACCTTGCTCCAGTTCGCTAGTAGTATCTCTCAGAAAGGAGTTCTTACCCTTGTCTGGTGCTCTGGATTTTGGACAAGCCACCTAAGGGACAAACCAAGATTCCCTGGCTCTGGTGTCCAGTGGGGCTTCTACTAACAAGTTCCACAAGACTATGACCAACAGAAAAAGAGTTTCTAATGAACTACCACCCCAGGGTACAGCAAAAAGCAACAGATTGGGAAGTCTAGTGTTTCTATGAAAGAGGCCTGCTACCAGGTTTCTAATTAAATACACATGTAAAAGTTGACTATAATCCTCTCAAGAGATGTTGGAAGATAGGAGCTATTTTTACACTTCCCTTTATCATGCTCCAGAACTTTTATACATATCTGGTACCCCAGTTTTATGACTGCTGCCCAGACAATGCCCTTTTATTGTCTGGTTCTGGTGGCCAGTGGTGCTCATGTTTCTGAGTCCCATTGGACTGTGACAGAGAAACACTTGTTGGCCAGCTATCACCCCTAAGGTATAGTGCAGAGAGCAAACTGAAACACTGCCAGTCTTTCTGTGAAAGAGGTCTATCTGCTTATTCTGGAACTTTGGCACAAGGGGTAGGCTTCTGGTTTGGCACACAGGCATCTAGGTGCCTATTGTGAATGGAGGCTGGTAGACAACTATGTACTTTCCCTCTGCCTCATTTCAGGTTGCTGATATCTCCTAGAATGCCAGTATCTCCCCCAAAAAAGAACTTTTATCCTCAACTGCCTCCCCTTTGGCAAAAGACCTGTACATTGAAAGTATAAAACACTGATGAAAGAAATTAAAGATGACACAAATAAATGGAAATATATTTGTGTTCATGGATTGGAAGAACGAATATTATTAAAATGTCCATATTGGGACGCCTGGGTGGCTCAGTTGGTTAAGCGGCTGCCTTCGGCTCAGGTCATGATCCCGGCGTCCTGGGATCGAGTCCCACATCGGGCTCCTTGCTCGGTGGGGAGCCTGCTTCTCCCTCTGCCTCTGCCTGCCACTCTGTCTGCCTGTGCTCGCTCTCTCTCTCTCTCCCTCTCTCTCTGACAAATAGATAAATTAAAAAAAAATAAAAATAAAATGTCCATATTGCCCAATTCAATCTACAGATTCATTTGAATGCTTATTAAAATTCAAATGTCCTTTTCACAGAAATTGAACATCCATTCTAAAATTTATAAGGAACTTCAAAAAAGCTTGAATAGTGAAAGCACTCTTTTTTAGAAGATGTTATTTATTTATTTTTTGAGGGAGAGAGAGAGACTGAGTGAGATTGAGAGAGAGAGAGCACATAAAAAATAATACATGCACACACATGCATGCATATATATATACACACATGCGTACATATATATATATGTATATACACACAAAAACACATATATGCATACATACAATAGAATATTACTCAACCATCAAAAAGAATGAAATCTTGCCATTTGCAGTGACGTGGATAGAGCTTGAATGTATTATGCTAAGTGAAATAAGTCAGTCAGAGAAAGACAAATACCATATGATATCATTCATGTGGAATTTAAGAAACAAAACAAATGAGTAAAGGAGAAAAAAAGAGAGAGGCAAACCAGAAAACAGACTTTTAATTATAGAGAACAAACCAAGTGTTGCTGGAAGGGAGATGGATGGAGGGATGGGTTAAATGGGTGATGGGTATTAATGAGGGCATTTGTTGTTCTGAACACTAGATATTATATATAAGTGATGAATCTCTAAATTCTACACCTGAAACTAATATTGCACTGTATGTTAATTTACTGGAATTTAAATAAAAACTTTAAACTTAAAAAACATTGCTCTGCATCCCAGATACAGTGATTTTCCTTCCTAAATATATGTATAAAAATGTAGAACTAAAATAAATTAATGAGAAAATCTAATATATATATATATATATATATATATAGAGAGAGAGAGAGAGAGAGAGAGAGAGAGACTGCAAAATTTTCTTGGCATTTACACCCACCCCAGCTGTGTAGCAACATCATTATGGAGTAGAGGGGGAAGTACAAATCTTTGTGTCCCTAGTATACTGTCTTCAGAATATCTGAGACTGACATGATGGGTGATACTAAGATTATATGACCCAAGGGACAAGACAAGACCCCATGTAAACCATATACCTTCTCAGTAGCAAAAATGTAAGGAAACAAACTCACAAATGACTTCTTGTCTGAGAGTAAGAATAGAAATCCATATTTCCAAATCCTTCACACAGAAGTGTGTTAGAGTCAGTTTATACCAGATCATGAGAACTGACAATTGCATGCATTTTCAGGAATTTTGAAGCCATTTGTTATTAACAGACACTATTAAAAATAAATTATATAAACTTATAATTAGAAATATATTAAAAGCAAGAGTGAAAGTATTGAAAACTCTTCACTTCTTATTTGCTACTATGTATACTCTTGAGGTTACTTACATCTATTATACCTTTATAATAAAAATCCTGTTTAAGTGTGTTGCTACACATCTCTACCTAATTCTGCATTAAGTGGCATCATAATATTATATTGAAATTAGACATAGTTCTACATCATGGAAATTGGCAGGTGTTACAAAAGCTCTATTGCTTTGTTGATTTTGTAGGCTTAAGAAAGTGGTGAATAAAATATTAATGATGTAGATTAAACTTAAACATGTGTCATGTCTGTAATAATTACACTGTGAAAAGTACAAAAGATGAAGATACATTCTTCCATTACTTAGAAAGTAAAAGATTTTATAATTTAATTTATACACTACTATAATTCTTACATATAAGGAGACTGAGATCTATAGCATTTAAGTAACATCCTCAGTGTCACATTGGCTATGAGTAATGTAGACAGGTTTTGAATTCTAATCCCTATTCTCCCATCATAATAAATGTTTCTCTATCCATATAATGTTTTGAAGCACCACCAAGCAGGCATGAATTGTGATTAGAAAATAGCAACAATAAAAGATCATTATATACATTATATTATAGCATATATAGGTGTGTATGGTTTTATATATATAGTATAAATCTATATAAATATACATAAACATAAAAATATGTATAATATATAAATAAATATATAAAATATATTATGGCATTATATAAGAACCAAAAAGAATCACTTCAGTAACTTATGAATTTCTGATTTCTAAAAATCTGGTTAATAAAATCTAAGTCAGCCAGAAGTCACTTAAATCATTAAAATGAGATATTTCAAAATATTAAGTTGTTGTTTCATGCTTATAAAAGAAAACACTTACCAATATTCACATTGGAAGTGTACTTGATCATCATTTGCAACCATGGCTCACAATGGATATAAGATTTTGACAAAAATCAGTGAAAGGATTCTGTGAGAATCAATAGGTTACATGCAGTAGCCAATAAAGAATATTGTGTACTTTAGTGTCATCCCAAATTTATACACTACCCATAGTTTATAGTGGCCCAATTTATGAAAAATATAGTATGTACTGAATTTAATATATATTGTCTCTTGGGCAATTGTCTCTAGTTCACAAACTTTTGCCAACATACCACTGCCATCACCTCACTAAATACTTGCCTTAAATACAGAAATGTTGCTTCCTTTAATTGTCCACATCTCTCCTCTCTCTCCCTCTCTCTCTCATTTGTGTGTGTCTGCGTCCACATGTATCCCTAGTTGATATTTTCTCTCATAGCTGCCTGATTCTTATTTTCTTATTGATACAGTTTCCTTCCTGTATAATCTTTCTACAAATTCCCTATGTACTAACAGCCTGACAATTACTCTCTTTACTTCTCCTCAGAACTCCCATGTCCCATTCTGAATGACAGCTAGACTATAGCTTTCTAATTATAATTCAATCCTTGTCACCTCCTGTTCAAAGTTTTCCATTGTCTTTTCATCACACTTAGAACAAAATCCAAACTCTTCCCTTGACTCACAGGGCTCAGTATAATTTGATTCCTCCCTCTCTAACCATACCTTCTTTCCCTTCTTCCTTTTATCCCTTTCAGTGTTGGTTTCCTATTCAGTTACATACAGCACACAAACTGTGTGGCCACATAGGACTCCATGCTCAAAAGAGTTTCAAGTTTGGTTTAATCATCTGCTGTTGCTGCTTCAAAAGTCTTAATTTTTAAATAAGGAACTCCACATTTTCATTTTATATAAGGACCTGATAATTATGTGGCCATCCTCATTAAACTTAGCTATACTAGTCTAATTTCTTTTTCTCAACTGGGAAAAACTCTTCTGCCTTATGACTATTGTCATCTACATTCTAGAAGTTTCCCTGAGACATATGCCACATTGTGCCTTTTTGTCATTTAACTCTCAACTCCTTTTGTGAGGTCCTGCCTGTCCCCAGTGTAAAGAGGCAGCTCCTTAGCAGTTATACTCCATTACTTAATTTTTATTGTCTTCAAAGTATTTATCCTTTCATGAAATTATTTTTTCTTTAATGATTTATGTGTTTATTGTCTATCCCTCCTTATTAGAATTTTAACTTAATAAAAATAGTTTTTATCTATGAAATTCAGTGCTCTACTAGCAGTAGCCAGAACACTATCTGGTACACAGCCATGATTCAATAAATATCTGCCAAATAAATGAATGAATCCATTTCTTTTCTATATCTACCATGACACAGCTTGTTTGCCGCCTCTGAAAACCTTCCCATTTGCGACATCCTTGGGATCCTCTCACATCAGTCACTAAACCGATCCTTCAATATTTGTTATAGTTTTGGGCTTTTGAATGTAACACACATTTTTATCTTTCAGTCATAAGCTCTGCTTTCTTGGTAATGTTGTAAGACACTGGAGAAGACTGGGTAGGAAGTCTGACATGGTTTCAAAGAACAGGAACGATGTTTAAATCTTGATTATACTACCTAAAGCACTTGTAACAAGGCTCATGCTGTTTAACTATTCTAAGTTTCAGTTTCTTTATCTGTGGAACTTATTACTGTTGTGCAGATCTTATGAAAAATGTAAAAAAGAACATAGGAGAGAACTTGTGCACAGAAACTTCTCAAAATATGTTAGCACTGATTCTTTTTTTTTTTTTTTTAAGATTTTATTTACTTATTTCTCAGAGAAAGAGAGAGAGCGCACAAGCAGGGGGAGCAGAAGGCAGTGGGAGAAGCAGGTTCCCCACTGAACAGGGAGCCTGATGTGAGACTTGATCCCAGAACTCTGGGATCATGACCTGAGCCAAAGGCAGACACATAACTGACTGAGCCACCCAAGCATCCAGCACTGATTCTTTTTTTTTTTTTAATTTTTTTTTAATTTCTTTTCAGCATAACAGAATTCATAGTTTTACACCACACCCAGTGCTCCATGCAATGTGTGTCCTCCACAATACCCACCACCTGGCTCCGCCAACCTCCCACCCCCCACCCCTTCAAAACCCTCAGGTTATTTTTCATAGTCCATAGTCTCTCATGGTTCATCTCCCCCCCAATTTCCCTCAACTCCCTTCTCCTCTCCATCTCCCCATGTCCTCCGTGTTGTTATGCTCTGCAAATAAGTGAAACCATATGATAATTGACTCTCTCTGCTTGACTTATTTCACTCAGCATAATCTCTTCCAGTCCCGTCCATGTTGCTACAAGAGTTGGGTATTCATCCTTTCTGATGGAGGCATAATACTCCATAGTGT
>PISX010036760.1:0-11607 GCA_004024625.1 Mellivora capensis | reverse complement strand
GGGGGGGGGGGGGGGGGGGGGGGGGGGGGGGGGGGGGGGGGCCACAGTTTCAGGCCCGGCTGAAGTCCTTGACATAGTCAGGAGGCAGGTGAATTGGTGTTTCCGGGGGTCTTTCCCCAGGCTCCCAAGCAGCCCACCCAGTGCCCAGCTTTCTTCAGTTCCTGTGCTCCCAGTATCGTGCAGAACCTATTTCTCTCTCTGGTCTGGCAGCTCGCCTCACTCTGGGTCACCTCGGGGAGTGCCAGCTTAAGGAGACACCATAACCAAACCACCACCCATCCCCCCCACAGGCAAAAGAAGCGGAGACCTCTGTTTTGCAAGATCCTGGCCATGCCCTCTCTGGAGGAGGAGGACAGGCCTCCCGTTCCTTTGCAAGGCACCCACTGCCAAGGAAAAGCAAACACAGTAAGCGCCCCAACCAGTCCTGACACTGACTTCAGGCATTTTCAGGATTTGATCCCAAACCGAAGCCTAGAGACACACACACCCCCACCACCCAGGGTTCCCCCCACTAAAACTTGACTGCACTTTCCCTTCCTCTGGGAATTCAAACACCTCACCAGTGCTTTCTTCCCAGTATTGGCCTGTGCAGGGCTAAGTCCAAATGGAACCTCCAAAGCATTGGTGCAGTTATTAGAGTAATCATTATCTACGTTTTTTTCTTTTTTCCCCAGTTTTATTGACATGTAACTGACATACAGCATTGTATGAGTTGAAGGGGTACAACGTGACGATGTGACACACATATCTATTGTAAAATATTACCAAAATAGAGTTAGCTAACACTTCTATCACCTCACATTGTTGTCTTTTTGGGGGGAAGAGTGAGAGCATTTTAGATCTATTCTCTTAGCAACTTTCAAGTATGACACAGTATCACTAACCATCATTACCGCGCTATGTACACTGATCTCCAGAATTTAGTCATCTTATATCTGGAAGTTTATACCCTTTGACCAACATCTGTCCATTTCCCCCACCACCCAGCCTCTGACAATGATCATTCTACTCTGTGTCTGTGAATTCAGCTTTTTGGCCCTTTAAGATTCCATATATAAGTGAGATCGTGCAGTATTTGTTTTTTCTGTCTGACTGATTTCATTTAACATAATGCCCTCAAGGTCCATGCATATTGTTGCAAACAGCAGAATTTCCTTCTTTCTCATGGTTGAATAATATTCCATTAAATATAAACATACACACCACATCTTCATTATCCATTTATCCACAAATGGACACTTGGGTTGTTTTCACATCTTGGCTATTGTGAATAATTCTGCAGTGAACATGGGGTGCAGATATCTCTCTGAGATTCTGCTTTCGCTTCCTTTGAATACATGCCCAGAAGTGGGATTGCTGAATCATATGGTAATTCAATCTTCAATTTCCTAAAGAACCTCTACACTGTATTTCCACAGAGGTTATACCAATTTACATTCCCACCAACAGTGCACAAGGATTCCCTTTTCTCCACATCCTCACCAACACTTGTGATCCCTTGAATTTTGATGAGAGCTACTCAAATAGGCATGAGGTGATATCTCCTGGGGCTTTGTTTGCATTTCCCTGATAACTTGTAACGTTGAACATCTTTGCATGTCCCTATTGGCCATTTTTGTCTTTTTTGGAAAAATGTCTATTCAAGTTCTCTCCCCATTTTTTATCAGATTGTTTGGTTTGGGGGAGGGTTATTTTTGTTTTCATTTTGTCATTGAGTTGTAGGAGTTCTTACATATTTTGAATATTAACCTCTTACCAGATGGTGGTTTGCAGATATTTTTCTCCCATTCCGTAGGTTGACTTCTCGTTGTCCTGATTGTTCTGCTGTGCAGAGGAGTGCAATTATACTCGCTAATTTTTTGCTTCTGTTGCTTGTGCTTTTAGTGTTAAAAAAAAATCATTGGCAAGACCAATGTCAAGGGTCTTTTTCCCTATGTTTTCTTCAGGAATTTTATGGTTTCAGGGCACTTGGGTGGCTCAGTTAAGTGTCCATCTCTTGGTCTCAGCGAGGGTCCTAATGTCAGGGTTGTGGGATCCCGCCCTGTGTCAAGCTCTGTACCCAGCACAGAGTCTGCTTGAAATAATTTCTCCCTCCTCGCCCCCCATGCTTGCTCTCTCTCAAAAAAGTAAATAAAATCTTTTTTTAAAAAAGAATTTTATAGTTTCAAGTCTTATGCTTAAGTCTTTAATCCATTGAGTAAATTTTGTGAATGGCGTAACATAGAGTTACAGTTTCATTCTTCTGCTTGGGATTACCCAATTTTCCCATTGTTATTTGTTGAGGAGACTATGCTTTTCTCATTGAGTATTCTTGGCTCCCTTGTCAAATATTAATTGCCAGAATGCAAGGGTTTATTACAGGGCTGTTGGTTCTGTTCCATTGGTCTGTGTGCCTGCTTTGATTACTGTAGCTTTGTAAGATAGTAGTTCCTGGTGTCAGGAAGGCTGACGCCTCCAGCTTTGTTTCTCTTTTTCAGGATTACTCTGGTGATTTGGGGTCTTTTGTCGTTCCACAAAAATTTTAGGATCATTTGTTCTATTTCTGTGAAAAATGTCATTGGAATTTTGATGAAGATTGCACTGAATCTATAGATCACTTGGAATGTATGGACATTCTTAAAATACTAGTTCTTCCAGTCCATGAGTATAGGACATTTTGCATTTATATGTGTCTTCGATTTCTTTTATCAGTGTCAGAGATTAGTGTACAGGTCTTTCACCTCCTTGGATACATTTATTCCTAGGCATTTTATTATTTTGGATGCCATTGTAAATGGCACTTCCTAATTTCTCTTTCTGATAGTTCATTGTTAATGTATAGAAATGTAACTGAGTTCTGTATATTGATTTTGTATCCTGCAACTTTGCTGAATGCATTTACTAGCTCTAACTATTTTCTTTTGGAGTCTTTAGAATATTCTATATGTAAGACCATACCCTTTGCAAAAAGGTACGATTTCACTTCCTCCTCAACTATTTAGATGCCTTTTTTTTTCTTTTTCTTGCCTTATTGTGGGTTCAGCACCTCCAGTGCTATATTAAATAGCAGTGGTAAAAGTGAGCACCCTTGTCTTGCTCCTGATCTTAGAGGAAAAGCTTTCAACCTGTCACCATTGAGTACAACGTTAGTTGTGGATCTGTCCTATATGACTTTCCTGTGTTGCTGCATGTTCCTTCTATATTTACTTTGTTGAACATTTTTATCATGAAAGGATGTATTTTGTCAAGTGCTTTTTCTGCATCTACTGAGATGATCATACAGAGATTTTTATCTTCTTTTAATGTAGTATTGCTTTGCTTGCATCCTTGCATCCCAGAGATAAATCTCCCTTGGTCATGATGTGAGAGCCCTTTATTTTGCCAGTGGATTGAGAATTTTTGCATCCAGGTCCATCAGGAATATTGACCTATAGTTTTCTTTTCCTGTAATGGCTGGCTTTGGTATCAAAGTAATGTCAGCCTCATAGTGGAGTTTGGAAATGTTCCCTTTTCTTCGGTTTTTGGAAGAGTTTTGAGAAGGAGTGGCATTAATTCTTCCTTAAATGTTTGGTAGAGGGGCTCCTGGGTGGCTCAGTCAGTTTGGCATCCAACTCTTGGTTTCGGCTCAGGTCATGATCTCAGGATGGAGAGATCAAGCCCCACATTGGGCTCTGCACTGAGTGCAGTCTGCTTGAGATTCTCTCTCTTCTTCTTCCTCCCCTTTTGCCCCACCGCTCCCCTCAAATATATGCATAAAATCTTTTTTAAAAAGCAATGTTTGGTAGAATTCACCATGGAAGCCATCTGGTAGAGGACTTTGTTTGTTGGGAAGTTTATTACTAATTCAATCTCCTTACTATTGATCTATTCAGATTTTCTGTTTCTTCAAGATTCAGTCTTTGGGGGCGCCTGCGGGGCTCAGTGGTTTAAAGATTCAATCTTTGAAGGTTGTAGGTTTCTTGGAATTTATCTGTTTCTTCTAGGTTATCCAGCATGTTGGTATATAGTTGTTTGTAGTAGTCTCTTATAATCTTTGTATTTGTGTGGTATCAGTTGTAACGTCTCCTCTTTCATTTCTGATTTTATCTGTATGAATCTTTTATTTTTTTCTTAGTCTGGCTAAAGTTTTGTCAACTTTATCTTTAAAAACAACAGCTCTTAGTTTCATTGACCTTTTCTATTGTCCTTCTAATCTCTATTTCATTTATTTTAACTCTTTATTATTTCCCTTTCTTTTACTAATATTGGTGTAGTTTTTTGAAGTATAACGTTAGGTTGTTTATTTGAGATCTTTCTTTTCTTGAGTTAGACATTTATCACTATTTCCCTCTGAGAACTCTCTTTGATGCATCCCATAACTTTGGGCATGTTGTGTTTCCATTTTAATTTGTTGTCTCAAGCTACTTTTATTTCCCTTTTGATTTCTACTTTGACCCATTGGTTGTTCAGAAGTTTATTGTTTAATTTTCAAATGTTCGTGAATTTTCCAGTTTTTCTCCTATTACTGATTTATAGTTGGAAAAAACACTTGGTATTATTTCAATTTTAAATTTGCTAAGACTTGGTTTGTGACCTAACCTATGATCAATTTTGGAGAATGTTCTATGTTTGCTTGCAAAGAAGGTGTATTGCGCTGCTTTTGGATAGAATGTTCTGTATATGTCTGTTAGGCCCATTGGTCTAAAGTATAGTTCAAGGTCTTACTGATTTTCTGTCTGGAGGATCTCTCCATTGTTTTAAGGTAGGGTATTGGAGTCCCCACCTTGTTATTGTATTGTCTGTTTTTCTTTTTAGATCTGTTAGTATTTGCTTAATATATTTGAGTGCTCTGGTGTTAGGTACATATATATTTACAATTATTATATCTTCTTGATGAATTATATAACATCCTTCTATTTATTTATTTAAATTCCAGTGTAACTAATATGCAGTATTATATTAGTTTCAGGTATACAATATAGTGATTCAACAAATCTATACATTATCCAGTGCTCATCACAATAAGCACACTTTTAACCTCCTTCACCCATTTACCATCCCCCCACCCATCTCTCCTCTGGTAACCATGAATTTGTTCTCTATAGTCAAGAGCCTGTTTTTTTGTTTGTTTCCCTTTTTCATTTGTTTGTCTCCTTTTTTCATTTGTTTCCTGAATTCCACATATGAGTAAAATCATATGATATTTGTCTTTCTCTCACTGACTTATTTCATTTAACAATATACGCTCTAGCTCCATCCTTGTTGTTGCAGATGGCAAGATTTCATTCTTTTTTATTGCTAAGTAATATTCCATCACGTATATATGTAGATAGATAGATAGATTCCCCCATCTTTTTCTGGAATGGTCTCCTTTATCTCATTACAGCTTTTGAATGAAATCAGTTTTTCCTAATATAAATATAGCTCTCTTTTGGTTCCACTTGGATGAAAAAGTTTTTCCATTCATTCACTTTCAACCTATATGTGTCCTTCAGGCTGAAGTGTCTCTTGTAGGCATCTTGTGGCTGGGTCTGGTTTTTATCCATTCAATCGTGCTATGCCTTTTGATTGGAGAATTTAATCCATTTACCTTCAGAGTAACTGTTGATAGGTAAGGACTTACTAATGTCATCACAGTGATTGTTTTCTGGCTGTTTTGTAGTTCCCATGTTCCTTTCTTCCTGTTGTGATGTTTGCCTTTGTGAAATGATTTCTGTAGTGGTATGATCTGACTCTTTTCTTCTTATCTTTTGTAGGTTTTACTTTGTGGTTACCATGAAGTTTGCATAAAGCACCTTATAGATATAACTTTATTTTACACTGATAACATCAATCACATACAAAAACTTTACTGTTTTAGTCTCTCCTTTTATATTTTTATTGTCACAATCTACTACTTTTTATATTATGTATTCATTAACAAGTTATTGTAGCTATAGTTTTTTAAATATTTTGTCCTTTAACCTTTTATATTAGAGTTAAGTTTTTAACACACCACCACATTATAGTATTCTGAATTTGACTATATACTTACCTTTACCAGTGTGTTGTAGAATTTCATATTTTCTTTACTAATTAGCATCCTTTCATTTCAGCTTAAAGAACTCCTTTCAACATTTCTTTTAAGCACATCTCGTGGTGATGAACTTTCTCAACTTTTGTTTATCTGGGAAGGTCTTTATCTCACATTCATTTCTGAAAGACAACTTTGCCATATTGAGTATGCTTGGTTGGCAGTCTTTAAATTTGAGCACTTTGATTATATTAACCCACTCTCTCCTGGCCTGTAAGGTTTCTGCTTAAATATCCACTATTGATTTTATTGGGGTTTTCTTGTAAATTACAAGCTTCTTTTCTCTTCCTACTTTGAAGATTCTGTCTTTGGCAGTTTTATTTTATGTAGTCCCCCTTATCCATGGCCATAGTCAACTGTGGTCCAAAAGCAGATGATCCTCCACCTGACTTGTCATCAGCAGGTCAGTAACAGCCTAACGATATGTCACAAAGCCGGTGTCTCATCACATAGGCACCTCATCACACAGGCATTTTATCATTTCACATCATCACAAGAAGGGTGAGTACAATACAATAGAATATTTTGGGTGAGTGGCCACATTCCATAACTTTTATTATAATATATTGTTATAATTGTTTAATTTTCTCATTAGTAATTAATCTCTGACTGCCTAATTTATAAATTAAGCTTTATCATAGATATATATGTATAGCAAAAACATGGTCTAGGGGCGCCTGGGTGTCTGAGTGGATTAAAGCTTCTGCCTTCAGCTCAGGTCGTGATCTCAGGGTCCTGGGATCGAGCCCCACATGAGGCTCTCTGCTCGGCAGGGAGCCTGCCTCCCCTCTTTCTCTGCCTGCCTCTCTGTCTACTTGTGATCTCTCTCTCAACTTGTCAAATAAATAAATAAAATCTTCTTTAAAAAAAAAGGTCTATATAGGGCTTAGTACTATCCAGTTTCAAGTATCCACTGAGGGTCTTGGAAAATATCCCCTGCAGACAAGAGGGGGACTACTGTAAGATAAGGGGCCTTGGAGAACACCTCTTTAAGTTGAATTTAGAGACCTGTGAGCTTTATGAACTTGGATGCCCAAATTCTCTGCCATTATTTCTTTAAAAAGCGTTCTTCCCTCTTCTTTCCTCTCTTCTCCTTCTGGAACTCTGATAACTTAGACTGTTTGTTCTGACAGTTTCCCGTAGACTCCCCAATGTGACTAGTAGGGTCCACATCCTCTTGATATCTTTTGGTCCCATCATCGGGCAGCTTAAGCCTTGTCAAGAGAGAAGTGGGCCTCATTGGCAGTGCCCCACGCAACTGGGGAAACTGGGCACTCACTCACACTCTTACTTCCCCCTATGGGAGAAATTATAGGCCTAGAAGGGCTCTCTGAGCCCGGAGCTGTGCCATCTTGGGGGTAGGGTGATGAAGGTAAAGTCAAACTATTCCTCTTACTCTCTTCACTGCATTCAATCTCAAATTTCTGTCTAAGATAGTGTTCTCCTGGGACTTCTAGACCATGGCTGAGAGTGTCTGGAGCTGGCTCACAGGGCACTTTAGGGTCTGCAGCCAGGACTGAGGTCTGATGTCTATGACTTGACACCCAGGTGGGAGAGACTCCACCTGGATTCCCTTGGCATGTGGTGCTGGTGATAAAACCAAAGCTGAGTCTAGTCCTCAGGGGTATGGAGTTGTTTCTGGGTTTATAGTTGGGGCAGTGGTTGGTGACTCAGCTGCCTGGGTGCAGGTCTGTCTCCTAAAACAGTTCTCCTCCTTCTTGAGCTACCCCAGGGTGTCACAGTCTTCCACCTGGATCCCACAGCTCCCACAAAGGCACTTCTGACTTGGATAGATTCCAAACAGTTGTTGTAGAGGGGATACAAGTGACGAGTGTTGGATTCAGCCATCTTGCTGCCATTACTTCTTCTGAATACCCAGACTAATCTTTAGTGCATGTTTTCTGCTTTGAAAAAAAAATTATGTAGTGTTGAATTTTTAAATAAACAGGGTTGGGAGGTGCTTGCCAAAGAAAGCCCGTTCTGTGATTCTTAGCAGGTGTCTATAGTGGGGAAGACAATGTAAACTGAGTATGGGGAAGCTGCCCCACATCCTTCTCCAAGGCTCTGTGACCACTCCTAAGCAGCACAGGCTTCTGCTAACAACATCCATCCACGGCACAGCAGAGCTGACTCTTCAGGAGGAGAAGAGGCAAGGAAGTAAGGAATTCCCATTCAGAAGCACTTGCACCTACCGGCAAGAGACAGTTAATGCAGATTCCCTCTGAAGTGAGGGCTGAGGTAGGGAATGTTCTGGAATGGGAGACTGAATTATCCCCTAAGTATATTCACCTGTCCCTGTTCCTCAGCACCAAATATTCAAGTTCTAGGAGACAAAGCTGTGTGGGCCCAAAGGTTCTAGAAGACAAAGGCTGGACCTTTTAAAGGTATTCTATGTGATGTGAATGAGGTGGGACACTGAATTCACGGTGTCTGATGTATCCTACAGTGTGACCACCTTGCCACACTGCTTTATAGAACCTATGGTGCCATTTTTAAAGAAAGGCCTAAAGTAGCAGCGCTTCTAGAGTTGCAAAAGCAGGAGTTCCCAGAGAAATGAATAAAATAACCAGTTCTCCCAGCTCCAAGTGAAACCTCATTTAGGTACAATAAATTGCACAAATAAGAATATAGGTGAAGTACTTTGCAAACACAGATTAAGTACTGTAATCAAAGGTTGGTAAATTTACCAAGAGTTTTAGAGAGCTACTTAGCTCCCCTGAATTGTAGGGTAGAGATGATAACAGCCTGCATATATTAAAAAGACATCAACACCAGAGAAAGGAGTTGCTCTTTAGCGAGGCATGAGGGGCTGTAACGAATGTAGATCTTGGTGGCAGTATCACCTGGAGAAGGAAGCAGGGACCGTCTTTCAGTGATTGACACCCAATGACCATGAATGGAACTTTATCACTTAAGGAGGTTTCTGTAAGACTAGGTGATTGGGTGAGACTTCAGTGACCCCGGGCTCAGGCTGTATTCCAGAAGTGGTCTTTGTCTGAAGGGTCTTTATCAAAGGTAGAAAACACAGAGCCTAAATACGACTCTAGTGTAATAAGAGTGTTTGTAAATGCCTGTCCAGAAGTATTCGGTCATGGTCCAAGGAGGTATTTGCCGCAAGAAATGCTAAATGCTTAGTATAACACACTTACCAGGCATAGAAAGTCCCTAAATAATCTCTGTCTGATTCTGAAAGATATTCTGCTGCACGATTTCTCATTGTCACCACAATTGACCTAGACCAACTGCTTCTTTGCAGGGAAGGAACTTTTCCCATATATAATGGAATATTTAGTGACATTCTTGACCTCTACCCATTATAAGCCCATGGGATCCCTCAGTTATAATAATCCAAAATATATCCAGTCTTTGCCAAATATCCTCTAGGATCCAAAGTTTCCCCTGGCTGAGAACCACCAGCCTAGAGGAAGGAGTTGCTTTCTCTAATTCACATGAAGCCCCCTGAGGGCTGACAGTGGCATGTTAGCAAACCCATCTGTGTGCACCCCCTAAGACCAAATAAGCCATATCAGTTTGGGGGAATCCGCGATGAAACAGAGGTTTGGAATGGCTGTGATCTTCTGCAAAAGGCCAACACAGAGAGAAAGGATATGTTGGGGAGCAAAAACCAAAGGTAAAATTTCAAAGGACAGTGGGCTGGTACCCAGAGGTTTCTTTGTTTTCATTGTTCATTCTCCCAAGTAGTGCTTGTTGAATGTCCACCGTGTGACTGGCTTGGGGCCATACCTTGTAAGGGCTGCAAAACCAAAGTAACATGGAGTCCCAGCTCTGCGGAACTTCCTCGTCTGCGTGAGGAGGTGAGCAGAGACGGGTCCAACGATAGCATTACATACAGTAGCATGTGTAATGTACAGAAATAGTGATGCGTGATCGTGCGTGCTGTTGGACACAGAGCCAGCCCTACAGCACAGGATGCAGAGAGTAGCACTGACAGCTCCTGAGATTAAGAGGAAGATGAGTTCATTCCAGAAAATTCAATGGCCAACTATTTTGTTGGTATCTTTTATCTGAATGAAGATTTTGGAAGGCCCGGGTTGTAGGCCAAGTCTGGTCCTAACCAGCTACTTGACCCTGACCACCACTTAACTGCTCTAGGTCTCTGTTTCCCTATCTCTAAAATGTCAGGGCTGGACTGGATCATTCCTCGGCCCTTCCAGCTACAACATTCCCTGACTCTGAGCCCTTTTGGATAATTGCCTCCAGGTAATTGGACTTATTAAGCAGTTTTGGGGTTTCTCCATTCTGAGTTCAGCTTCTCATCCGACGATGTATTTCATCCCAGAATGTGCTATATAATAAACCGTATTTCCAAGTCGACAATAGCTTCAGCTTGAAATATATATTATACCATAAAAAAATCACTATAGATTTGTAAAGCAAAACTTAGAAACATTAAATTAGCCCATAAGAGCTTTAAAATTAATTTGATCTTGAATGTGTCTGTGAATGAATGGGCTTGACATAAGCCTTTCAATTTTTCGCTCCACTTCAGAGAGTGCACAAAATACTAACTGTAAATCAACCTGCACATTTGCTGATATGGCCACTAAGCTGCAAAAAAAAGAGAGAGATGGCTAATAAACTATTCAAACAAGATTTAGAGCTTGGAAAGCCCAGGGCCCCAGCTTGTGACCTGCCTTCTGTGAATTATGTTCATGTGACTCTGGTAGTGGCTAGAGACACAAAGTGGACACTGGAAGCAGAGAGTCTAGTCACTCAAGATGGAACAGGACCTAGTCTTTATTATCCACTCCAAGCGGGTCTGAGAAAGAGAGAGAGTATGTTCTCGGATGGGAGAGTGATGGAAAGAACTGGGACTGAGGTCAGAAGCATACAGATGTTCACTTCACTTGTCCACTCAGGTTGGCATAGGCTGAGCAACAGTGAGCCTGATGGACTACAGAGTATGTAGACAGCAAGAATAGTCCACAGACATCCAATATGTTTGTACAGAATTTGCCATCACACATTAGCTGCTCCATGAAAGGAGAAGCAATATGGGAATAGGATGGACCTGGGGTCAGGTTGATGCCCAATAAAATCTTGACTCTATCACTATCTGGTTGTGTGACCTTGGGCAAGCTATGTAACTTCTGGGAGGCTTCATCTCCCTATCTATGAAATGGATATGATGAGACCCAGCATCAGAATTGTTGTGAGAATTAAATGAAATAATGGGTATTTTAGGACTAAGTCAGCTGCACATAACAGAAAACCTAAATAATAATGTGTTAAACCCAATAGAGGCTGACTTTTCTTTGTAGCTTATGAAGTCTAATGGTAGCAGTCTAGGGTAGACAAGAAGGCTCCATAACATCAGGAATGTCCCAATTTCCTTCTTTATGTGGCTTTTATCCTTGAGATTACCTTGTGATCATAAGATGGTTGCTGCAGCTTCAACCGCCACATTTGCATTTCAGACAGGAACAAGGAGGAAGAGGGAAGGACAAAAAAGCCTGCCTCCTGGCTGAGTTTTTTTTTTATAAACATATAATGTATTTTTATCCCCAGGGATACATGTCTGTGAATCGCCAGGTTTACACACTTCACAGCACTCA
>PISX010036759.1:0-11655 GCA_004024625.1 Mellivora capensis | reverse complement strand
TACGGATTCATTCTTTGTTGGAATCTCATGTATTCTTATCACCACAGAAAAGAAAAATGTTATAAGAAGTGAAGAAAGATCAAAAGTGAGGAAGAGAGCTCCATTTTACCTATTAAATTTCTTCTCTTTCCTTTAGGACAATCATGTCTGATTTCAAATTTTATGTATGTGCCTTAATTTTATACTAATATGATTTCTAGCTTCCATGAAACTTAAAACAATAGGTAATAATATTAGATTATATCCCCTAAAATTTCAATGCAATATATATATCTCCTAAAATGTCTATATATACATTTATATAGATATATAGATATAACATATCTATATATCTATATATTTCAATTTACTGAAATAGGATCATGTCTAGGAAATGTGTTCTCAATGTGATATCTGCAAATTTTGGTCCGTAAAATTTTCTATTCCAGTTTTAACTACTTAGCTTTTGTTTCTAGCATGAATGGATTATATTGTTGATTCTGCCTTCCTGGGATCCAATCAAAGGATCTTTACATTAATTTTGTTGAGGCTTTTCTAACAGTCAGGAAAGGGCACTATTACTGGCTGGTAAGATTTTGGCCTTGATACAGTTTGTGGACTAGAACAAAAAGGATATTTCTTTATTTGTGTAGTTGGTGTCGATTATCCCTATGCTTCAGAACCATCTGGAGAGTTTTTTGAAAACTATAGATGCCAGAGATTAACTCCCAGAGATTTGATTTCAATAAGCTTGTGGGGAGGGTAGGGAGGTAGTCAAGAAGTGAGTGTTGTTGAGAACTTTTGAGTTAATTCTAATGTGCAGTTGGCATTGTGAGCCACTGGTTTATCATCAGGTCAATAAACTGGATGTGCATACAGGGGCAGGAGCTTCTTCATGGCACTGAGCAGACCATGGCCTTTCAACGTGTGCCCTTTTTCGGTATGTCCTTCAGAGTCTTAAAAGAAGACTTTAACTCTGGACCCACCATGGTTAAGTTTGCCTCTGCCTTTTCTTTTGCATGGCTACCATATGCCATTCCTTTGAGAAGAAATGTAAATGTCCAAATTATTGATGAAAATCAGGGTAACGGAGGAGTGGGAAAGACAGAACATCCATTACAGGGGGGAACAATGAAAGATAGAGCATGTGCTTTTGTTTCTGAATCTGGCAAAGGGTGCCGCTAATCTGGTTATATCTATCTTGTCAACGTTGCCTACAAACTTATTGTTGTCTGTCTACAGAGATGGGACATTAAGTAGCCCATATACTGTGTTATTTATTTGTTTATAGGTTAATTGTTCAGAATATTGATCTCCTGGGCTCATTTTCCCATTCTTTCTCAAATACCCTTTCAAATCAACAAACATAAACTAGGACAGATTCTTCCACACAGGGGACTCTTAAATGGTACAGATTCTTTCTACTTGGTGTCTTTTTGAAAAATCACTTTTGTAAGAAAGCAAAATCCGATATAAATATTGTCACCGCTCTAGAAGTTACTGTACTGTTTTTGGTCCTCACTTTGGGAGGGATGCAAGAAACTAGGTGGGAGGCACCAAATTTTTGACCATTTGCCCTTTTGATTATTTATCAGGTGAATAGAAGGAGGCCTCTGAGTTGCCATAAAATTCTATAAATTTTTCCAAGAAATTACTTGAGGATGTATTACCCAGTTATGTGAAAGCTTCTGTGGGACTCTAAATCTGCCTTTAAAATTGCAATAAAGAAAAAAAAATGCAATAAAGAATAAACGCTTAATTCTTTGCAGTAGGGATATAGTCTGTCCCCTGCCCCCATTTTCTACTGCCCATAGTTGTCATTACATGGTAACCTCAGCCTTAATTTTGTAATGCATTTGTTTAATTACCAAAAAGTAAATTTAAAGCCTCCCACTTGACCAGTGGGTAGGTATGGGAAGAGAAGGTGGGTCAGGTGCTTGCTAGAGGATTTTAATTTCCTTGATAGTGTTGTGTAAAAATCAGCTGGGAGACTCAGAGGTTGAAGGGCATGGTGGGGAGATAGCACCAGAAGTAGAATCTGAAAATCCAGAAGCTCAAGAAATCAATGGGGAATCTGAAGAGACCTCTGAGATTGAGGGCAAACAACTTGAGCTAACAACATGAGTAAGAAAAGGGAGATTCCACAATGGAGGCTTCAGAAGCAAAGAGGGAGTCAAGAGCAGGAGACAGAAATGTAGATGCAGAAAGGAATTCCAGGAGCAAAAGTAGCTGGATTAGGGTTTGATGTTTGCAGAGGCATCAGAAATGAAATGAGATGAGTTGAGAGGCAACAACAGGATGTTTTAGTTGTCTCAATTCCACTTTTGATTTTACACTATTTTTTAAAAGTATATTTTATCTTTGGTATTATTTGGATTTATGATTAAGAAATATATATTTTTTCACAGGACCTTATGACACTTGACGTTGGAGAAGAAAATTCTACAACTAGATAATTGGTTTTTTGAATGCACTGGTGCAACCTCTGTCGGGTGGGGGGTTTGGAGGCCATTTTTTTTTTTTTCTTGAGCATGACATTTAGCTTTTTTTTCATATGAAGAATCTAGATATCGCTGGGATCATATTTGTACTCACATGCCCTTGTTGAATGAAATGTGTTTTCTTCGCCATGAACAGGGCAGAGGGAGAATGGTAGAGGATGAGTGTGGAACTTTGTGGAACTTGAGAATTCTTAGGCAATAGTGAAACTTAGTGATATCGTAATCAGTTAGGAATGTGTCCCACTCTAAGCGACAGAGATCCTGTAAATGCTGGTTTAGACACACAGAGACTTATTTGTCTCTGATTCCAAGAAATCCAGAAGTAGACAGTAGAGATTGTCCCCAGAGGTACTGTTGAGATGCTGGTTCTTTCTCTTCTCTTACACCTGTTCAGTGTGTAGGCTTTATTATCACGCTTACGGACATATGGTCTCTAAGTGGCTCTCACTTCAGTGTCCCAGGCGTAAGAACGGGAAACAGTGTCATGCGGCAAGAATGGAGTAGGGGTCTTCTCTTTCCTATAACAGAAATCCATGGTTTGAATGTCAATCACCCTAACTATGTCACATGGCCACTAGAGCTGCAGGGGTGTATAGAGAAGTCAGTATTTTTACGTTGGCATATTGTCACCCTTAAACAAAATGAAGTATTTATGTATGTACGTATGGATGGATATATGTATTTTAGGGAGAGAGAGCATGCACCAGTGGTGGGGAGGGACAGAGGGATAGGGAGAAAGAGGAAGCAGACTCCCTACTGAGCATGGAGTGGCTCATCCCAGGACCCTGAGATCAATACCTGAGCTGAAATCAAGAGTCAGTGGCTTAACTGACTGAGCCACCCCGGGGTCCCCAAGTAGAAGTTTTCTTAAATGACAAGGTGTATACTGGGTGGACACCAGTGTCACACAAAAGCTTATGGATAAGTGCAGGAGTAGATGCATTTCTAACACCTGAGAATTAGAACAGTTAGAGGGACAATGTCTAAATTAATAGTGAGATTAGTTAGATCATCCTCAGTATAGTCAATGGATAAGGTCTGAGGCAGTTTTTTTCATAAGGATACCAATGTTTCTGAGAGTTCAAAAATAAATATCTTTTTTTTCAAAAAGATTTTATTTATTTATTTGTCAGAGAGAGAGAGAGCGAGCACAGGCAGACAGAGTGGCAGGCAGAGGCAGAGGGAGAAGCAGGCTCCCCGCCGAGCAAGGACCCCGATGCGGGACTCGATCCCAGGACGCTGGGATCATGACCTGAGCCGAAGGCAGCCGCTTAACCAACTGAGCCACCCAGGTGTCCCCAAAAATAAATAGCTTAAAGTGAGGAGAGTTTTGATTGTGTTTTCACTGATCTATGAATGGGAGTAAGATATGTCTCTTCTTTTTGTCTACCTATGATCCTTAACTCCAACCCATTCCACTCATGTTAAGCCAGAACCAGAATGCTGTTTCTTCTGTAATATGGAATTTTGACCTGTAGTTCCATGCACTTACTTTAAAAAAACATTGTGTTTATTTCACAAATAGAACTAAAACTCCCACTCATGTGGTATAAATCTAAAAGTACACAATTGGATTTCTGTATTTCATTTTTATTTTGCAATAATAAGGTACCTGCTTATTTTTATTACTTCCTCTTTTTTCTTACACAGTAGGTAGCATACTATATGTGCTCTTCAAACTTCAAACTTTTTAATTTACTCTTTCTTGGGGAAAAAGTGCTTGGTTTTTAGAGATCTTCCTCATCCTTTTCCATAGCTGTCTAGGACTTCATGGTGTGGATGTATCGGAGCGTGTTCAAACAATATTCTACATATGGGCACTTATGTAACTGCCAATATTTAATTTTTGGGGGGAAATAGACTGTACATACTTTTTTGATATTGTTAGAAGTGTTTCTTCAGGGTCAATTTCGAGAAGAGGATTGCTGTATCAAAATGCAAGCATTTGTAGTTTGGGTACACATTGCTAAGTCCTGCCCCTCCCCTGCATTAAGATTGGCAACAGTTCATGCCAGTCAGTTTGGGCTACTCTAACTGATTAGCATAGACTGGGTCCTTAAACAACAGACATTTATTTCTCACAGTTCCATGGGCTGGAACGTCCATGACTAAGATACCAGCAGATTTGGTATCTAGTGAGGACCCCCTTCTCGGTAGCAGACTGACAACTGCTTGTTGTATTTTCACATAGGCACAGAGCAAGAGCATTCTGGGGTCCCTCTTAATGAGGGCACTAATGTCATTTTGGAGGGCTCCACCCTGATGACCTAATCATCCACCCTGATGACCACATTGGGGGGTAGGATTTCAACGTAGGAATTTGGGGGACACCTACTGGCAGCCTGTTGCTGTTTGCATCCCCGTTAGCAATGTAGGAGAGTGTCTCTGGCCCCCACTGCCTCACCAACAGTGTGTTGTTACCCGTCAGAGTTTTTTCCAATCTGACAAGGGAAGAAATGGTATCTCAGTGTGGTTTTTACAGGCGTTTCTCTTGTCAGGGCAAGGAACATCTTTTTATATGTTAACCATTTGTACATCTTTTTGTGAATTGTCTGTTCGTGTCATTTGCCAACTTTTCTGTTGTCTTACTGAAACCCTGCTGTGTTCCTTACACTTCCTGCAAACATCTCAAAGACCTGAGAAGGAGAACTTAAGTCTATGTGCAAACAGAAGCTTCCAAATGCTTGTTGTGGGTTTGGTACCAGCCTAGTTGCTTAACAATGAGCTAGGTAATGCAGATTAACTCTATTATCTTCAAGTTTCTGATTCAAAAGGACAGGCATGGATCCCAGAATTCTTGATTTTAAACTGCTCCCCAGTGGTTTTGTTGCCTAGCCCTGTGTGGGCACTATTGAAAAGACTCTTCTTGGAACAGCAAGACTGGCTTCAATTCAGGGAAGCCTGAGAAGAGAATAGACTGGACGGGTGGCTGGTGAAGGCTGCCTCAGACCTCAGGAAAACACCAGAACATTATAGCTTACCTACACATTTTACCAGGTTAGCTTTGTCCTCCGTGGGGAAAAGGGAGGTGCTGGTTAAGCCATTCCTGGTCTTCCAAAAGCAGCTGGATCACCTAGGCATCATGTCCTCTGAGAACAAATAAAAACTCAGTATTGCATAAGCTCCTCAGTATTTTAACTGATCTAGATTGCCCAGCTGACTTGCTGTTTTCATTTTGTTGGCTTTTGTGTTCTCAGATGTACACTTTGATTTCTCAGGACTACCTTATACTCTGCTTTTTGGGGTGACTTGATTTTCTACGCTACTGACTTTAATTCACTCCATTCCCTTTATATTATTATGTATGGTCTCTTGGTTTTGACTGCTCCTTTGGCTCTGGGAAAAGGAATTCTTAGCCCTTGGAACCCAGAGCCCAAGTATTCTATGATTTCTATGTGGGTAGAGCTTAGGGGCAGCAGCAATCTGGTTTGAATGTGGGCCTGGGATATCTCTCGAGAAGATGTGTTTGCATCATTAGAGTCTAGATTTTGCTTAGATTTTCTGTTTATTCACATGGAGGTCCTGGGGATTAATAAATTAAGTGCTGGGGATAAATAAATTTGTTTCCTGGAGTAGCCACTAACATATATTAAGTAGGGCTGGGCCTCTGTGCATGAATACATTTTATATGTAGGTTACAATACAATATATGACAATCTGGTCACAGTCTAAGTTCCTGATCCTCTCATATTTTCCTAGCTACAATTGTTTGTTTGTTTCTTTCTTTTTTTAGATTTTATTTATTTATTTATTTTAAGATAGTGAGAGCATGAGTGGGGGTAGGGGCAGAGGGAAAGGGAGAAGCAGACTCCACACTGAGCAGGGAGCCCCATGTGGGACTTGATCCCAGGACTGCAGGATTGTGACCTGAGCTGAAGGCAGCCACTTAACTGACAGCCATCCAGGCACCTCAACTACAATTGTTTCTGAATAAAAAAGTAGACAGATCTAAGAAACGTAGAGCAATAAATTTTTTTTGAAATGGGGAGAGCTATATATAATGATATCTTTCTTTTTGTTCAGCAAAAGAGCTCATATTCTTATTTTTATAATTGTTTAATACAAACAAGATTGAGAGGGTATGGTATTCTGGTCAAAAGAGGAGATGGGAGAATAGTTAGAGGTGATGGTAGGGAATCAGCAACAGAGCAAAGTTAGGTTGGCTCAGGGGAAGAATGTCTTCATATTGTGCTGACCTGGATTTTCTTGTCTTTGAATTTATGAAACTCTGGTCTAATTCTCGTATTTACAGAACTTTACCTTAAAGTTCAGAATCACTGCATAAGGGGTGACATTAATATAAAACCAGAAATCACTCAAAAAGAAGAGTGAAAACCTGACTAAAGTCTGAAGCGTAGCCAGGTATCACAGAAAGTGAAAAAACTGAATCAGCTGTACTATTTCTGCAGGTGGAAAGGCCACAAAAATCACAGATGTCTAAATTTGGAAGGAAACATCTTAGAAGGGCTCTCTGGTATATGGCCTGAATATTCTTTTGGAATTCTACAATAGCCCCAGGGAAAAAAGGATCTTAGATAATTTTCTTTAAAAAGATTTATTTTAGACATTAAAAGTAATGCATCTTTCTTTCTTGTAAGTATAAAGCATACAGATTCTTTCTTCTTATTTTTTTAATCAACTTCTTCTTGGGGGTAGTCTGCCCTATATTGGTATATTTCATTTACCTATTGATCAAAATTGGGTTAGGGCTCTGCACTAAGGTTCTTGGTTTCTGGTCCTTCTCTAAAACTTAACTTTTAGCTCTCTGATGTTGTCCCCTCTCCCTATCCCCACCCCCTCATCTATCTCCTTTTGTCTTGAAGACTATTACTTATCTGTAGAGAGGTTCTAGAATATGTATTAATGGTCATTCTCACAGTCTCTTGTTATGGAGTCTCATTATTGCAAACAGACTGCAAGTAGATTATCTTTAATATTCTCCTGAAACATATTCACTTTGTGTGTCAGCTGGTAAATAACATTATGGAATAAACACAGCATCATTAATTAAGTATAATTGGTAGTTGGTCGTTACCTCCTCAAAAGTTGGAAGGAATAAAAACACATTCTTACTATTTTCATTGGTCTGTTATAATTAGGCCAATCATCAGGAAACAAAATACTTAAATGTAATTTTCAGAAGCCACTAATTCTTACCTACTCATTGTTCAGTTATTTCATGAGGTAAAGACTGTGGTGCTATATGAAATAGGTGTTGTACCCAAAAGCCATTTGGGTACCATTTGGATTTGCCTCCTAGGAGTCTAGTAATTATTCTTGAGCACCTTTAAGAAAAAGAAGAATTGAGCTCCAGGAGGACCTCCAGATTTTTAGTCCATTCAGCAATGTTTAACAGAAGAAGGTTTAACTCAATATGTACTCAATAAGTGATAGCTTGTGTAAGAAAGGGGATGTTGCTTTTCCCCCCTCATTTAAGAAAGATTATTTTTCATCTCCCCTGAATGAAGAATGAGGGTATGTGGTTAGGTTAGATGACAGAAAGAGTTTCCTCCTGACTAGGATTTCTTCTGTGGTTGTGAGCTCTCTTTTCAAAGAGGGAAGTGGTTTTCAGAGTGTAGAGACATCTGCACTGTTTTTCAGGTGACCTAATGCTGTTTTATCTATAATATGAAAATGTCTGTATTTTGGGTTCTCTTATGTGTAACAATTTATTTGTAATTTTTAAATTTTAAAGCCCTGGGAAAATTCTGGGGACCAGCAAATGAGTACAGATGGGTTAGGGTTTTGAAAACTGTAGGGTCTTTGAGATCTTTAATGAGAATGGTGTCATGGTCCGAAAGTCAATGAAAAATCTTTCCTTCAAGGACTTCAATTTATGCCTCAAAATGAACTTATGAGACGTATTTTAAAAAGACTAATTAATTCACTTGCAAGAAAATTCAGTAAACAATGAAACTATGCATAGTACACATAAGGGTTAGTCAAATTCCTCTTTCTTAGATATCACCTGTTTCTCCATGGTGGGACCCAGGATTGTAGTTCACTGGGAACTCAAGTTTCTTTCACGACTATGTGTCCCACCTTGCTGGAAAAGACCAAGTAGATGAAGACCCAAGAGTAGTCCATCTCTGCTCTGGTTATGATCACATGGTTTGGAACAAAATCATGAACCAATACAATTTTCTCACTTGTTTATTTGAACTGAGAAGCGTGAAGGGAAGTTGCTAGTTAGTGGTGGACCCTGAGGTCAAAGAGTCAGCATCCTGAGAATTGTAGCAAACTTATGAACTTACATAAACCAAGGAAGTTTAAGATTCTCTTCAGTGAATAGCTAAGAATGGAACAAGCATTGGAGAGGAATTGAGATGCCCCCAGGGAGATTATATGCCTTCTATGTTTCTAGTTTCTTGAAACCTCTTGGAAATATACCACCAGTCTTGAGATTTCAGATACTTATTATGTTCTCAAAATGCATTTCATTTTACTTGCAATTTTATCTGTTTTCTTTGCAGCCAAACTAGCCATCCTAGAATAATTAGTTTTACTTAAACACAAATAATTTTTGCACATTTTGCATTTGTGTTTAAGTAGCAATATTCTTCACATTCTTTATTCTATTGTTTCATTTTACTTCTACACCGAATATATTTTTTTCTGAGAGGAAATGTTTATTATTAATGTGAATTATTTTATTTTTTATTTAAAAAATTTATTTATTTCTTTGAGATAGAAGGAGACAGAGAGAGCTCGAGTAGGGGGAGGGGCAGAGGGAGAGAGAGAAGCAGACGTCCTGCTGAGCAGGGAACCTGACATGGGCTCTATCCCAAGATCCTGGGATCATGACCTGAGCTGAAGGAGGACACTTAACCGACTGAGCCACTCAGGTCCCCCTAATGTGAATGATTTTAAATAATATGTTAGTGACATAAATTCAGTCTAGGAAAATGAAAATAAAATACATTTGAGTATTTTGATTCAAATCTATTCACTTAAATCAATTTTAATTTTTAGAATCCATACATTCTATGTCCTCTTTTTTTTTTTTTTTTTTGGAGATTTGTTTATTTATTTTAGAGGGAGGGAGATCCAGTGAATATAGTGGGGAGGGCATAGGGAGAAAGAGAGTCTCAAGCAGATTCTGGGCGGCATCCAGAGCCAGACTTAGGGCTGGATCTCACAACCCTGGGATCCTGACCCTGAGATCATGACCATGAGCCCAAATCAAAAGTCGTATGCTTAACCGACTGTGCCACCCAGGTGCCCCTCCGTGTGCTCTGAGTTATGGTAAATCGTACTCAGTGGTTAACAAGATGATGACAATTTAATGGAAAGGGAAAATGAAAATTATCTAAATATGTAGAAGTAACAGCATTTGATGCAACTTTTGAGTTCCATGTGTATAGATATCAATTCATTGACCTATAAAAGAAATTGTTTTATTTTATTGAATAATGGTTTCCAAATGAATACGTAAACATGTTTACTTTGAAGCTTTATTCTTACTCTTGATCAAATCTCATCTTCTCCCTAGCTGGGGCTATGGCAGTTGGATGTAGAGAAGGTGCAGGCTGATGCCTGGTTCTGGGTCCTCCCTCTATATAATTCTTTCCTGGGCATTGACTTCTCTGGTGTTGTGGACAAGATGGGAACATATGGGGAAGCAGACATCTTTTTCTGTGTCAGTGGTGGATCTGTGTCTTTTCTTAGACTCAGTCTGATTCTAGATGCTTGTGATATCTATTGGCATGAGAGTTTCCACTGAGATGGTGTGCTTGGTTTTCCTCAGGGCCATTTACCTTTACCCCAGCTCTCATTGTCACAGAGATGTTCCCCAGGAGGAGCAGACATGTCTCCCTTCATTTTCCTAGAAGTACCTACTTCAAGTCCTTTCTTGGACTGGACATCCCATCAGTTGGTATCTTCAACTGCCTGGACATTCTCAGCCCATATATGTATACCTTTCTGTGGAGCTGGGATGTTTTCCTTTATGCTCTGAGGGCTGTGGACAGCTGAGACAGGTGCCTAGGAACACCAAAGCCTTTAAACTGCCTTGGCACTGCTCCAGTGACCTCCATCCTTCATAAATCTCTAAGTCATAAAGAGACACTATTTTTTTATGTTCAAGAATGACCTCTAAACTTTAAAGGAAACCTGAGAAGTGCCCACTTCTTCCATTCCATGGTGGAAGAAACAGACCCCAAAATGGTAATATGATATACTTTGGAGTTCAAGAATCCTTTAGCATGCTTCTCTCCAGGGCATTGCCAACAAGGGCCTGAGAGTTCTGTGGCTCAGCAAGTCTCCAACCAGAAAACTAGATGTCATTAACTTTTTCTTTCTGGAATCTCCAGTCTTCACAGATGATTATCTTGGTTCTTTGGAGGGAAAACATTTTTGATTCCACTATCTTTTCTTCATAAACACCATAGCGCCCATCTCTATGGCTCCCTGGTCTTCTTTTTGGATGTGGGGATTAGTGGAGGGTCAACCCCTTGGGAAAATTCTGCACTGTGCTTCTCAACTAGTCCTGCAGGGACGTGTTGGCTTCAGCTCCAACTGAGGACAGCTCCTTGTCAATAGAAGATAACTTTCGCCTTTTGTCCAGAACAACACAGGAAATCCCACTTTACCTATAAATCAGAGACTCTATTTGTCCCCAACTCTCAACGTTTTATTCAGTGCTTTTCAAATAATTGGAACTCAATAAACATTTGTCAAAAATAAAGACAGGAGCGGTTTGGATAAGTTCAACTTTAATTTCAAGAAAAAATTTTAAGAAGTTTCCAAGAGAGATGGAAAATGGCTGATAGAATGAAAGGCTATATAGAGGTTAGAAGGGATTTATGAGAAGAAATCAGGTCCAAGTAATCTGACATAATTCCCTGCTGACATTCTCTGATGAAAATTAATGATTGGAAGATGATGTATTAAGATACTGTATGTAATTTAAATCAAGCGAAGTTGTGCATTTTATAAAATAGTAGAGAAAAGGGACTTGGGAATCAGTATTAAGCCAAATAGCCAGCAAATAGAAATAAATATTGAGTTTTAGGCTGTGCCTATTTAGGATGAAGATATCAACCATTTCAGTTTAAGTGAGTGTGTGTGTATGTGTGTGTGTGTGTTTTAACTGATTTGACTTTTATTTGACTGACTTGACCAAATTGACTTGCTTGTTTTGAAGCCATAGAAACAGAGTTGTGATGTGCTATTG
>PISX010036758.1:0-11572 GCA_004024625.1 Mellivora capensis | reverse complement strand
GGGATCTGGATCCAGTCAGTCTTCTACCTACAGCCAACATGGGTCTGGATCAGGCCAGTCTTCTGGCTTTGGGCAACATGGGTCTGGACCCAGCCAGTCTTCTAGTTATGGCCAACATGAGTCTGGATCAGGTCAGTCTTCTGGCTTTGGACAACATGAGTCTGGATCCAGTCAGTATTCTAGCTATGGCCAGCATGGGTCTGGATCAGGTCAGTCTTCTGGCTATGGCCAGCATTGGTCTGGATCAGGTCAGTCTTCAGGCTCTGAGCAACATGGGTTTGGATCAGGTCAGTCTTCTAGCTATGGCCAACACAGGTCTGGCTCAAGTAGATCTTCTAGTCACAGCCTACATGGGTCTGGCTCAGGTCAGTGTTCCAGTTATGAACAATATGGGTCTGGACCATGCCATTCATCTAGCTCTGAGCAGTGTGGCTCTAGATTTGGTCAGTGTTCTAGCTCTGAGCAATATGGGTATGGCTCATGTCACTCATCTACCTCTGGACAATGTGGTTCTGAATCTGGTCAGTGTTCTAGCTATGAGCAACATGAAATGCAAGGGAGATGTAGATCAAGTTCAAGTGAAACTCGTAATGAGTACAGTAGACCCAAAATGTGCTCGATCCCTAATCAATCAAGAAGCAATAGCCAGGAATGGTCAGAGTGTGGCCAAAAAGAAAGAGGTAGGAGTTATGGCCTATCAGGTAGTGGGCCTGATGGATATGAGAGTATTCATGGACAATCAAGAACATGTAGGCAACAAAGCCAAGGATGGAGCCAAGGTCCATCTGACTGTATCCATTCAAATTGTAATGAAGAACAAATAAGAAGCAGTTATAGACAAGAAGTAAGCTCATCAAGTTGTGGTTCTAGACAATTTACACCCTCCTATGGACATTCTAGATCCAACACTACCAATACACTGTTAATTTGCAAGGAGGGTAATAGACAAGGTGACTATTGTTATAAGAGAGGAGGAGATAATTGTGCAGGGGGAAGTACCAGCTCAAGTTCCCACAGTTTCCCTAGCAGCACGCCACTCTATAAATATATCCAAGAGCAGAGGTGCCAATTCTAGGGATGAATAATAAATATAAGTGAAATTAATTCAAGTAACCATTCAAGAAATACAAAAATGTTACGGATAAGCAATTCATTATAAAACTCCTTTTAAAAGCGGGTATATATATTTCTTCCTCTAAACATGTACTCTATTCCTTGTTATTAAGTTTCCCTCAGAAGAATGTAGGGTATGTGGGCACTTTGTTAGGAAATATTGAGTTGAACAAATTATGTGTGGGAATAAATTTAAAAGAATAATACAAAGCATATGAGAAGCATGGGGTTTAGTTGAAGTATCTTTTTGAGAGTTCATTACTAAAGCTTTCAGTGTAAGTCTAAAGAACAAAGGATTAGAAATGTATTACCAGTTCTGGGATCAAAGCCTCTTTTATAGCAACATGGAGGGACCATAGTTGTGGTATCCCCCACATTGGATGGTGACAGAATGGAGAATATTCTAAAAGCAAAAATGTAATGTTGGTTGTTTCTTTACTTATCAAAACCACCAAGACCCTATTCTTGGGTAAGTCTTTAGTCACTAAGTTAACAAGTGTCATTTAAAAAATGGGACCAAGAGCTTCTCCCTTGCCAGTGAGTGAGAGAATTCTTTCTTAAACAGCAGGAATGGACCCTGCAGGATAAAGGGATCCAAATGTGGATCCTAACTTGGTTTCAGCAAGAAAGTTCTTGCCCCCTACTCCTAAGAATTTGCCCCAGGTTAAAAAAGGAAGAGCAATAGCATGGTCTCCAACCTACTTTTATAGTGCATTGGTCTTTCCACATTGGAAAATATCATTTGTGCCCAGATGGAAAGGAAGAATATCTGCCACTGCTATATAGTTTTTGGCTTGACTATAAAATATTTGTTTCAAGTCTTTGGATCCAAATAACTGGATTACATAAAATTGATAATAAATAATCATGACCAAATACTGAGGTCTGTGTCATCTCTGCTTCATTTCACTTCTCACGCATAGGTGGTCAGACTAGAAACTAACTCAAAAAGTTATTTTCCAAGGTCCTATCCTTCACAAACAACCCAGATTATATAAAGTAAGGATAAGACAAACAACTCAGTTTAAGAATGAGCAAAATCTGAATGAAAAAAGATGTACAAATGAGCAACAGGCACATGAAAAGATATATGATGTCACTAGTCAATAAGGAAATGCAAGTTAAAACATAGCAAGATACTACTACACACCATTAGAATGGCCAAAAATAAAAATACTGGCAATGCCAAGTGTAGATATAACAAGTGGGAAAAAAATAATGACATAGTCACTTTGGAAAATAGTGTGGCAATTTCTTATGAGGTTACTATACCTGACTATACCCAGCAATTCTGCTCCTAGGTGGAATGAAACATATGTCCACATGAAGATTTTACATGAATGTTCATAGCAGCTTTAATAATAATAGCCTGAAACTAGAAACAACCCAAATGCAACCAATGAATAGATTTTTTAAAATGGTGGTACAGCCATATAATGAAACACTATTTAAGAAGGAAAAAAGAATGAACTATTGATATACATGGTGGATGAACTTCAATAACATTATACTGATCAAAAGAAGCCAGACACAAAAACGTAAATACAATGTGATTCCATTTACATGAAACTTACTGAAGATAAAAACAGAAAGTAGATCAGTAGTACTAGGAATGGGGGTAGAACTTATGACTTATGAATCAGCTATAAATAGGAACACAAGGGAGAACAAGAGTAATGGAATTGTTCTATAAATGTACCGTATCATATGAAAGCTATATCTCAAAGTTGATTTTGTTTAAAGTCTTCACAAGGCTTTTTGTGAAACTTGACACACTAATTCCAAATTTTTTTTATATAGAATAACAAAGAATTAAAAATGACCAGGACAGGGCAACTGAGTGGCTCAGATGGTTAAGCATCCTGCTCAGGTCATGATCCCAAGAGTACTGGGATTGAGTCCCAAATAAGGATCCTAGCTCAGCAGGGAGCCCGCTTCTCCCACTTCCTCTGCCTGCCACCCACCCTGCTTGTGCTCTGTGTCAAATAAATAAATAAATAAAATCTTTTTTTTTAATGACTAGGATAATTTTTAAATAAGGAGATGAACCATGAGAGACTGTGGACTCTGAAAAACAATCTGAGGGTTTTGAAGGGGCGGAGGGTGGGAGGTTGAGGGAGCCAGGTGGTGGATATTATGGAGGGCACGTATTGCATGGACCACTGGGTGTGGTGCATAAACAATGAATTCTGTTACGCTGAAACGAAATAAATGTTTAAAAAAAAAGGAAGGGAATGTCATCAGATATCAAAAGGTATTACAAAGTTATATTTAGGACAGTATGGAATTGTTGTAAGAACAGACACATAGAGCATTGGAATATCCAGAAACAGACCCATACACACCTGATGTATAACAGTAATGACTCTGCATCTTGGTGGGGAAAGAAAACCTCTCAATAAACAGTTCCACCATTATTGCTTTTCCATGTGAAAAAAAAATTATACCTCCATTTCATATGTCATACGCAACATCAGTTCCAAGGGAATTAGAGACCTAAAGTGTGATAAGCCAAACATTTTTAAATGTTAAAGAAAATATAGGACAATATTTTTATGACTTCGAAGTAGATGGAAGTCTTAAAAAAGAAATATAAGAACCTCAAAGAAAAAATTAATGAATCTTACTATAATCAAATTCTAAGTGTCTGTAAATCAAAAGACACTCTCAAACCATAAAAAGGAGAGGACACAGACTAGGGTAAAACTTTTTTTTTGCAATGCCTATAGACAACTGACTAATAGCCAGCTTGTACAAAGAACTTACAAATATCAAATTGGGAAAAAACAGCCAAGCTTAATAAAAAGAAATTTTTCCAAAATAGAAATCTGAATGGCCAAGTGGCATTTTTAAAATGATTCTCAGGGGAACAGAAAATTAAAACACTTTTATGAAATTTCATTTCATAACCATCAGATTAGAAAATACTAAATTCTAACCATATCCAGTGTTGGGGATGACATGGAGCAATAAGGTCTAAACTGGTAACCACTTAGGAAGCAATCTGGCAAGCACACAAGAGTTACCAAAATGTTGTAAACAACTTAAAAGTTCAACAGAAGAATAGAGAAATATCAGTATACTAGAATGCTATACAGCAGTTAAAGTTTATGGCATGTATAAAGAGAGGGCAGAATATAACACCCCAAAATATGTCACTTAGGCATGTGGATGATTTTGAGCTGAGGGCAATCAAGGCCTAGCAGACTCAGGAAGAGTTTTTTGTCCCTCTCCCTTAACTGTCTAAAAGAATTTAGATTGGAGAGAACTATTATCAGAGATCAATTTTTGAATCAGAAAGACTTGTCTGTGTGGCATGGAAACCAGTTGCTCTTCCTGTCTTCCTGTGAATTACCTCCCCACCTGCCTCCCCTTAGTTTAGGACAGTATACAAACCTGAACTGCCTACTGTTGGGTCAGCAGTTCTGGGAATGCAGGAGGAACAATAGAAATGACTGCTGGGACCACCATCTTCCAGCCCCCTCGCCCCCCTTCCTTAACCCTTGATTCTCCCGCCAAAAGGGTGTACGCCCAGGTCAAGTCTCCATAGGTAACCTGATACCTTTGCAGGAAACAGGAGTATCAGGAGCCCTCATCCCATACCTTCCGATCACCAAATACATTACCATACATACCTTACCATGGATGTAAGCCAATGCCCTGCCTTGGTCCGATAAAAGACCCCCACCAACTCCCTCCCAGTGCGACTTCCTCCACTCCCCCTTTCTGAGTTCAGAACCTCGCCTGAGGGTGCCCACCTCCTCCCAGCGCGACTTTCCTGGCTCCCCTTCTCCTGAGCCCTGAAACTCCACTGGAGAGTGCCTTTAATAAATCTTGGCCTTGCACCTACCTTGCCTGGTGTTGTGTTTACCTCACCTGCAAAACCTTACATTTGGTGCCCAAAACCTGGGAGGAGATTGAGCCCCCACTCGGTGAGGTGGCTCTCTCCTCTCCCTAGCCAGACCTGGACCTGCCTTTCCAAACGCCACTTCCAAAGCTGTGATGAGTTCCCCCCATTCCACGCCTCCCTCCGGAAAGCCCTGCCTAACCGAGGCCACATCAGGGTGGACCCCTCTGGTCACCAGGTGGCCTCCGTGACTCTGAGAGGCTGGGAGACATCCTAACCTCTACAGCAGTCGACACTGTTTTTCCGCAACCCAGTGGTGGATGAGGGGATGCCTTCCTCCAGCCCTCAGGTTGCCCGGCAATGAATCATGGGGACCTCCCAATCCAAATCGACCCTAAAACATCCCGGGGGTGTTTTAGGCCTGTTGGCCAATCTGAAAACCCTGGAACTGAACCAGGACCTGCGAAAACGATGTTACTGTACTGTCGCTTGGCCACAATCGATTACACAATCAGTCCCAATGGCCTCCAGAAGGCGCGTTTAATTATCAAATTCTCATGGACCTAAATAACCTCCGCAGACACCAAGGCAGATGAGCCAAGGTCCCTCATGTTCAGGATTTCTGAACCGGCACCCTCATCTACCCCTCCTCCTCCCTACTCCTATCCCAACTCCTGACAAAGTTATTAGCAGTAAATGTGAAACTTCAATCAAAGTTTACTGAAGGTCAAATAAGCTCGTGTTATTTGTTAAAATCTGTTAGCAAAGAAATGACTAAACTGATGGTTAATTGTCTGTCTCAAAGTTTTAATGGGTTATTGCTCAGATAGCTTTCAAAGTCTTTTGTAACCTGAAAGAGTACATTTTGTTGAAAGTAAAAGGAGGTAATTTTGTCCTAAATGAGATGGTTGTTTGGGACAAAACCTGAATGCAAAGGAAAGTTGTGGAAGGTTTGTGAAAGGAAATCATTCAGGAACCCAATGAAAACCCAGCCATGTTTCTTAACCGACTTACTGAGGCGCTGACTCAATACACTCACCTAGACCCGGCTTCTCCTGCAGGGGTGACTGTTTTAGCTACTCACTTTCTCAGTCAGCCACCGACGTTCGAAAAAAAATTAAAGAAAGCGGAGGAGGGCCCTCAAACTCCCATTTCTGATCTGGTGAAAATAGCATTTAAAGTCTTTAACTCCCGAGAGGAGGCAGCAGAACTTAAGCACCAAGCCAGACTCCCAACAGAAGGTCCAACTGCAGCCCCAAGCCCTGGTAGCAGCCCTGAGGCTGGCAGGTTCTGGGGTCAACAGAAGGAAGCACCTAACTGCGTCCCTCCGGGGGCCTGTTTCAAGTGCAAAGCCGAGGGACACTGGGCCCGTCAATGCCCCAATCCAAAAGCGCCTCCTAGGCTGTGCCCTCAATGCCGCATGATGGGCCACTGGAAATCGGACTGCCCCAGCCTCGGGGGATTCCCAGTGCCTCCACGCCGAGGAACCCTGAGACAATAAGTCCTGCCTTCCAACTTCTCGGGTTGGAGGATGACTGACGGAGCCCAGACTCGGACACCCCTCTCACCCATGACAAGCCCAGGGTCATACTCCAGGTGGCAGGTAAGTCCATTTCCTTTCTGTTGGACATGGGGGCTACCTATCCGTCCTGCCTTCCTACTTGGGTCCTACTCGTCCCTCCCCAGTTGCAGTTATGGGAATTGATGGTACTTTCTCTGCTCCAAAGTCCAGCCCACCTCTTATGTGCAGCCTGGATGGGTTCCCCTTCTCACACTCCTTCCTCATTATCCCTTCCTGCCCTGTTCCCCTATTAGGCAGGGACATCCTCCACAAACTTCAGGCCACCGTTTGTCTCTCTCCCTCTCCCTCGACTTCTGCTCACCTCATCCTCCCCCTACTCCCCTCTGACTCGTCCTCTATCCCGGACTGTCTCCCCTCCGTAGACCTGCAGGTATGGGACATTTCCAGACCTGTAGTAGCAACCCACCACACCCCAGTCAGGATAGGACTCAAGGACAAGTCTACATTTCCATCCCGCCCACAGTTCCCTATCTCGATGACCCACCAGGGAGGACTTCAGCCCATCATTGACAGCCTCCAGCAGCAGGATCTCCTTATCCCCATTAACTCTCTAAGCAACTAGATGTCACCACCCAGGGATGGCAGCCCTGCCTCAGGGCCCTAGCGGCAGCCGCTTCTCTTACAAAGGAGGCCGTCAGGGACGCCTGGGTGGCTCAGTTGGTTAGGCAGCTGCCTTCGGCTCAGGTCATGATCCCAGCGTCCCGGGATCGAGTCCCACATCGGGCTCCTTGCTCGGCGGGGAGCCTGCTTCTCCCTCTGCCTCTGCCTGCCACTCTGTCTGCCTGTGCTTGCTCGCTTGCTCTCCCTCTCTCTCTGACAAATAAATAAATTTAAAAAAAATATATATATATATATATAAAAAAATACAAAGGAGGCCGTCAAACTTACCTTAGCACAGCCCCTCACGGTCTTCTCCCCCCATCGACTGATGGACTTACTCAGCCACAAATCCTTGGCACAACTCACTCCTTCCCGTCTACAACCCTACCACCTGCTGTTCATAGAAAACCCTCAGGTCACACTCTCTGTCTCCCCTCGCCTAAATCCTGCCACTCTCTTACCGACACCTTTGTCTACCCCCACCCCTTCCCACTCCTGCTCTCAACTCCTGGAAGAACTCTCGCCCTCCCATCCAGGACTTTTGGACCAGCCGCTGCCTGACCCTGATCACACTCTGTTTGTGGATGGGAGCTCCCTCATAGCGCCAGATGGATGGCCACAAGCGGCCTATGCAGTGGTCACCCTGGATGCTGTCATAGAAGCAGCCCCCCTTCCCGTTGGGACTACTTCTCAAAAGGCAGAACTCGTGGCTCTTACCAGGGCCCTTCACTTATCTGAGGCCCAACAGGTCACTATTTATACTGACTCCAAATATGCTTTCCTTATTACCCACACTCACTCTGTCCTCTGGCGAGAAAGGGGATTTCTCACAACCAAGGGAACCTCCATAGTCAACGGGCCTCTTATTGCCAATTGAGGCTTTCAATTACCCTACTGAGGTGGCTATTGTCCACTGCCATGGCCATCAGGCCTCCAAGGACCCCAGCTCTTTGGGGAACAACAAGGCCGACTCTATTGCCCAACAGACAGCCTTAAACTGCTCTCCAGACCCTCTCCTGTTTCTCAACACTCCCCAAAGTCCCTCATACACTGATAAGGAGACTCAGGCCCTCAAAACATTAGGTGGCAGGCTGGGTGATAAGGGATGGTATTTTGTCCAGGACAAAATTGCCCTCCCGAACAGCCTAATCCACACCCTCATTACTGACATCCACCAGTCTCTCCACATCGGTCCAAAGGCCCTATACCAATTTCTCCAACCCCTCTTTCACCACCCCCTCCTCCAAAAGACCATTAAGGAGGTACACCCGGCCTGCAGAACCTGTTCTGCAGTCAACGCCCAGGGCTGCCTCCGCAGACCGGGACCCACCCACCAGCTCCGTGGGCATCAGCCAGGCAAGGACTGGCAACTTGACTTCACTCACATGCCTCGACACAAAACCTTCAGATACCTGCTAACTCTCGTGGACACATTCACAGGCTGGATCAAGGCATTCCCCACCACTAGGGAAATAGCAGACATGGTCGCCGCGGTTCTCATTGAACACATCATCCCGAGGTTTGGACTCCCCCAAACCCTATAATCAGACAACGGACCAGCCTTCATCTCCAGCATCACAGAACAAATCTCCGAGAGCCTCAACATCACCTGGAAACTCCCTATCACCCCCAATCCTCCGGATCGCATCCTCGAGGTTTCCAGGGTCACTGTCAACCAACTCCTCCTGGATCCCTATACCCGCCTACCCACATCCAAAAGACCCTATAATGACACCCCTTCAACAGCAGGAAGTAGCCAAATCTGAATCGCCGCCCCTATTACACCAAAAAGGTCGGAATGTTGGGTTGGCGGTTCTGGGAATGCAGGAGGAACAATAGAAATGACTGCCGGGGCCACCATCTTCCAGCCCCCTCGCCCCCCTTCCTTAACCCTTGACTCTCCCACCAAAAGGATGTACGCCCAGGTCAAGTCTCCATAGGAAACCTGATACCTATTAAGGAAACAGGAGTATCAGGAGCCCTCACCCCATACCTTCCGATCACCAAATACTTTACCATATATGGATGTGAGCCCATGCCCTGCCTTGGTCTGATAAAAGACCCCCACCAACTCCCTCCCAGTGCGACTTCTTCGACTCCCCCTTTCCGAGTCGCAGAACCTCGCCCGAGGGTGCCCACCTCCTCCCGGCGTGACTTTCCTGGCTCCCCTTCTCCTGAGCCTTGAAACTTCACTGGAGAGTGCCTTTAATAAATCTTGCCTTGCACCTACCTTGCCTGGTGTTGTGTTTACCTCGCCTGCAAAACCTTACACCTACTGCTTTTGAGTTTCATATTTTTATGGGGCTCCCATACATACAAAACTAAATTTTTCTCCTGTTACCCTGTCTTATGTCAATTTAATTATTAGGGCAGCCAAAGAATCTAGAAAGGATGAAGGGAAAAGTTTTCTGCTTCTACTTGATTACATATATATATCCACATCAATATGAACAAGTTCCCAAAGTAGAATATTCAATGACATAGTTGTAAAACATGTATATATAGTGTGATACCATTTACTTATCTTTGTAACATACATAATAATCCCACATATTGTTTGTAGTTATTAACTACATAATTGGTAAATTATAATGTATTAATTTATTTATAATTTATAAATCCTTATTGAAATGTTAAACACCAAATTCAGGATAGTGGTTACCACTGGAAAGAATGGTGATGGGTATTGAGGAAGGCACTTATTAAGATGAGCACTGGGTGTTGTATGAATCACTAAATTCTACTCCTGAAACTAATATTACACCATATGTCAACTAACTAGAATTCAGATAAAATTTTGAAACAAAAAAGAAAGAAAAAAATGAAGGAAGGAAAAGAAACTTAAAAAAATAAACAAGGCCAAAAACGTTCTTTTTCTTAAGACTTATTTATTTATTTATTTATTTATTTATTTATTTGAGAGACAGCATGTGCATGTGTATTAGCCAGGGTTGGGGCAGGGGCAGATGGAGAGAGAGAATCCACAAGCAGACTCCCTGCTGTATGCAGAACCCTACATGGGGCTTGATCCCAGGACTCTGAGATCATGACCTAAGCCAAAAACCAAGAGTTAGCCACTTAACTGACTAAGCCACCCAGGTGCCCCATTAAGCAAAAAGATGTTTATTATATTATTCCCTACACTTATTTGTAAACCTCAAATTATTTCACAAGAAAAAGAAAGACACAAAGATCCATGTTAGAATGCCCATCAAGGACTGCTTAAAGAAGAAACTACTCTGCCAAGCTAGGCCATAGACTCTCTGGTCCAGCATGTCCCAATTGTTGAAATATATGTATCAGTACATCAGGGTCTGATGATATTCATCACCTGAATCACACAACCAACTGCATGGATTGACTTGAAAACTCACCAGGGAGGCTTGAAATTTTTGGCTTCCTGTAATTTTCCCAAAAACAAAAGGCATTCACTAGCCATTCATTAACATAGAAACCTAGTGTTTCTGGCAGTTCATTTCTGACTTTCTGACTCTCTCTCTTGGCATTCTGGCTTTCTTGCTTCAGTCTCTGATGAGTTTAATCACAAAGAAACAGCTTTCCTGAGTCTAATCAACTCTACAACAGTAGTGTATCCAATCTGAGTATACAAGGATGATGACCAAATTCTGACCCCTTTTCCAGGGCTGAGAGTTCAGGAATATATATATATGATGAAATTCATATATATATATATATATATATATATATATATATGAATGAAAATATATACATGTATTTTCATTCTAGTGAGAGAAAGCAAAGAAATTTCATATAACTGCCTAGTTGTATACCTTACCCCATTTTTCATGTGTTTCTCTTCTCTTTGTTATGACTACAGAATCCAAAGGTAGGAGCAGTAAGGTCATTGTTTTAGAGAGGATCTTATAGGGTCTCAATACCTTGACCAGAGTCTGAATCTCAATTCTGAAGATGAAGAAATTTACTTTTTTCTGTACATTTGGTTGTAACCAAGTTCTGAAAGACAGATTCATAGTAAGCAAAGTCTTGAGGATCTAATTTATTAACTACAAAATATACACGCATTGGAAACAGGAACCAGTTGTCTACCATGGGGTACTCCCTGCCACTGGATAGATTCAATTAAGAGATATCAGAGGTTGTTAAATGAGCTTTAGAGCAAAAGTGTTTTATTCTCAAAATGTTGCTCTATCATGCTATGATAACCTGCCAATTTTAACAATTTGTACTAAAAGGGAAAGAGAGTATGAAATTAACATCTTTATTGAATGCCATGTGAGCAGGGAATATTAAATTATGTGTTTTATAGAACTTCTCAAACTCAACACATGCAAAACAGATAATCACATCAAAAAATGGGCAGAAGATATGAATAGACACTTCTCCAATGAAGACATACAAATGGCTATCAGACACATGAAAAAATGTTCATCATCACTAGCCATCAGGGA
>PISX010036757.1:0-11656 GCA_004024625.1 Mellivora capensis | reverse complement strand
TTATTTGTTATGCTCCACAAATAAGTGAAACCATATGATAATTGACTCTCTCTGCTTGACTTATTTCACTCAGCATAATCTCTTCCAGTCCTGTCCATGTTGCTACAAAAGTTGGGTATTCATCCTTTCTGATGGAGGCATAATACTCCATAGTATATATGGACCACATCTTCCTTATCCATTCATCTGTTGAAGGGCATCTTGGTTCTTTCCACAGTTTGGCGACCGTGGCCATTGGATTCTTATCTCTCAGATACGTTCCATTTGACCACACATGCACGACGCTGTGGAGTGAGAGTGTGTGTGTGTGTGTGTGTGTGTGTGTGTGTGTCAGAAGCTATACAACCCAACTGATTAACTTTAAAATTTCCTGGATCTTGGTATGGGCAAGTTCCAAATGACAGGAATCACTCTAAGCTGTCAGTGAGCAACTCTTAATGTGAGGATATTATACAATAGCAAGAAATATGGTGCATTAAATGATGGAATGATTATCTTCTTATCAGCATTGTACATGCTGCCAGTCTCTGGGGCAGGATCCAGTGGATGGCTTTTAAATTTTGCTGAGTCTGCAGGCCACCTGTGGCAGTGTGGTTATGTTGTTCTTCAGTAGGCAATGACATCCTAGTTGCCAGAAATGTGAGCATGGAAATCACATCAAAACACTGAGACCACAGATTAGTGCCTCATCTACATATTGTGAAAACTGGAAAGAGTAAATATCCTCACCTGCTTACTGATTGCTATTTTTCTGAGGGTGTTTTCTGCTGATAATTATTTTTTCTTTTTCTTTTTTTTGTCCTGGGAGGGAAATAAATAGAGCTCCAAGAATTTGCCTCTCTCTTTTCCCTAGAATAAGACAGTGGAGAGAGCTGATATTTTGTTACTACTAAGCAGAACCCACCATGGTTAGTAGAAAGACATTCCAACTTAGTAAACATTAAAACAGGAAGTGCTATGTAGCTAAAATGCATGTTAGAATTGAAATACTTTGGTAATACTGAATTTAGACAAGAATGTGAGATCTGAAAATAAGGGAGTGTTAACATCTTCGGGGTGAGCTGTGCATAAGACAATGCTAATAGAACACAAAGGATATCTAAAACTTTCTAAAAGAAAATGGGAAAATAACTGCCCTGTTCAATTTAGGATATGATGAGAAACAAACCTTTTTATCACAGACATTGGTAACTCTTTCTTTCCCTTTTTCCTTTTTTTCCTTTCTTGCTTCAGGCGATCCATCATGAAATATTTATCTAATATCTATTATTCATTAGTCACTTTGTTAGGTTGTTAGGACACAAATATTAATAAATCAACAATCCTTACCCTTGAGCATCTTCAGAGTCTACGTGCTAGATATTGTGAAATCACTGTTTTCTTTTTTCTCCAGCGTTCTTGGCTTTATGACTGAAGTGAACAAGAGGAAAGTTTTTTGTATGATTTTGTTATTCATTCATACAATCAACATTGAGTTTGGGAAAGGATCCGAAAAAAATAATTAGATTATCCTGAGCTGACCATAAGAGTATGCTTATCTGAGAAACCTCCTATTAGAAGTTGTGTTTTTGCCTAAAGACAAGAGATGTCCTTAGTCCCTGCTCCTCTCTTCTGTTCATCTATTTCCAACATAAGCAGAGATACAACTGGTCAACCCTTCTAGAGAGACAGCTCTGCCATTCACAAGCAGAGGTACTTGGTAATCCATTTGAGAAGGGACATATCCTCAGGAATCTGCCACTTCACAGCTATTGATTTTCTGTAAGCCTCAGTTTCCCCATGTTCAAATTGTTATGGCAATATTAATATCTACCTTGCAGATTTAGTTTGAGGATGATGTGTGTTAAATAGTGTCCACCAGATAAGAGAATAGTTACCTGAATATATTTCAAGAAAACTTTATTCTTCTCGGTTAGACTGTATTTTTACACCAATGATATAATCAATTAATGAATCCAAAGAGAACTATTTTAGAAGAAAAAAAAAATCTCTGAGTCTAGCTGTGTCACATCTAGGAAGGCACTCCAGAGTTATAACATACCTCAACAAACACTCACAATATCAACATCCCAGTAGAACTGACTGCATTTCATAAAAACCATCTCAATATATTTCTTAGAAGAAACTCTAAGATTCAATTTAAGAGACTGCAATGTGAAGAGAATACTTAGAAGTGGTTTTCATTCATGACATCTGGTCCCAGTTTTGAATACATAGTTGAATATATAGTTGGAGGAGGAAAAGGAGGAAATGATGCATATGTAATATGAATATTATTTTATTTAAAAACTGTATCTTTCCTCATTTACCTGGTCAGTTACTTGACATCTTTATTTCCCAGATTAGTCCTCTGGATATAAAGAGGAAATATTTAGGGGTGCCTGGGTGACTCTGTTGGTTAAGGATCTTGGTTTCAGTTCAGGTCATGATCTCAGAGACCTGGGATAAGCCCCATCCCAGGGTGTGGGTGGTGTGGTGTGGGGGTGGGAGTCTGTGCTCAGTGGGGAGTCTACTTCTCTCCCTCTCTTTCCCCCCTCTCCTTCCGCCCCTACTCCCACTAGTGCTCGCTCTCGCTCTCTCTCTTTCTTGCTCTCAAATAAATAAATAAATATTTTAAAAGAAATTTAAAAAATAAATAGGAAATATTTAAGGAACTAGAATTAGGAATACCTGAATAAACACAAATGGCTTTTTTTTTTAAGTCTGAAGATAACAAATAGATACTGTAAGCATCTTATGATTTTTTTTGAAATCTTTGTTTATGTAGGAAGAAGGTAGGTTAATAGTATAATTGCAGGATAATGAATTTATATATAATCTTGTGAAAATTCACTTGGGATAAATGACCTATGACTTGCAGTGAAATAAATCTAATTATTTATCAAAATGATAGAAAAATAATGAGGAAAGTCATAATTCAGAAAGAAGATAATGGAATCATGGAAAACAGGCAGCATGAGACTAAAGCTAATAAATCATGTTATATCAACTTCAGAATACTACCAACATTAAGAAGATAATACGTACAAATAGAAGAGTGTTAATATTGTATGCAGTTTTTGCATTTAAGAAATCACTTTATGTTTTAGGAAAACATTTGAGGCTGTTCAAATACAGTCTAATTTAACATATTTTTTTGGAAAAAGTGATTGGTTTATATCTCATTGCTGACTAGTTTGTGTGGCACATATAGAAGTGGAATGGAAGAAAAATATGTTGATGAAAATAGACATACTCTAATGCATTCACATGTTGACATAGAACCACAACATGAATCACTTGGATTCCTTCTTGGTTACATCGTTCACAAGATGTGTGAGCATGATTAAGTCAAAGAGCTTTGCTGAACCTAACTGGGCTAAATGGTCTATGATGATTGCAGATAAGATCACCAGTCTTATCTGATGTGAGGTTTGAATACACTAAGAACATTAAGATACTTTCAATTCAATTTACCAATCATCTATAACTTTCTATTTCTGTTTTGGAGTCTTCCTCTTTAAAATTTCTTTTCTTTCTGTATTACAACAAGTCATGGTATCAGTTTTTCATTCTAACAAGATTATCTTCTAATTTATTTTATATCAACTTAATTTCAATGTATTTCATAAACCATAAAATTCACCCCTTCAAGTTTACACTTCAGTGATTTTTTAATACTTATGGATTTGTACAATCATCACCATTACCAAATTTTGAAACCTTTTTACTCTCCTGTAAGGAAAGCCTGTATTATCAGTCATTCCTCATTTGTCTGCCTCAAGTCCCCAGCAAATGTTCTTCTCTTCTCTTTCTTTATGGATTTGCCTATGATGGATAATCTTTGTTAATGGAATCACAGAACCATGGCCTTTCTGATGGTTTCTTTCAGTTTATCTAAAGTTTTCAAGGTTCGTCCATTTCGTAACATGTATCCTTTATTTCTTCTCATTGCTGAATAATATTCCATTGAACGGATATATCATATTTGATTTACTCATTTATCAAGTTGATACCCATTTAGGTTGTTTCCACTTCTTGACTATTAAGAATAATTCTGCTATAAACATTAGTGTACACTTTCTTTGGGACATTTGTTTTCATTTTCTTTGGCATGTACCTAGGAGTATAATTTTTTGTTATATGGTAAATCTAGGTTTAACAGTTTTAAGACTGTCAAACTATTTTCCATAGTTGCTGCAACATTTTACAATATCCACCTGCAAACCATGTCTGAGTGTTCTAATTTCTCCACATCCTCCACCCTACTTGTTACTGTCTAGCTATATTAGTAGGTATGATGTGGTATCTCATTATAATTTTGATTTGCATATCCCTAATGGCTAATACCTTTGGTTATCTTTCCACGTGCTTATTGACCATTCAATTTTCTTCTTTGGAGAAATATCCATTCAATTCCTTTGTTTATTTTTTAATCAGGTTGTCTTCTTATTTTTGAGTCAGAAGTGTTCTTCATATATTCTGGAATTATTTCCTGATACATAGGTGATTTGCAAAAATTCTCTATTTTTTATAAGTTGTCATTTCATTTTCTTGATGGCCTCTTTAGAAACACAAAAATTTTAAATTTTTATGAATTCTGATTCATCTAATTTTTTTGTTGTTTGCACTTTTGGTGTCATAGAAACCATTGCCTAAAACAATGTCATGAAGATTTACTCTTATGCTTTCTTCTAAGAGTTTTAGCTTTTATATTTAGACTTATGATCTATTTTGAGTTAGTTTTTGTATATGGTTTTAAGTAGAGAGTACAACTTCATTCTATTATAGGTAACTATCCAATTACTCTGGCAAAATTTGTTGAAAAGACTATTCTTTTCCTCGTTGAATTGTCTCAGCACCTTCATCAAAAAATCAATTAACCACAAATGCAGGGTTTATGTATGCATTGTCAATTACAAGCCAATGATCTTTTGCTTATTTTTATGCCAGTACCACACTGTATTGATTACTGTAGAACTGTAATAAGTTTTGAAGTCAGGAAGTTTGAATCATATAACTTTGTTCTTTTTTTTTTCCAAGACTGTTTTGGTTATTCTGGACTTTATCATTTTTGTTTGAATTTTAAGATCACTTAGCAAATTTCTATAAGAAAAAAAAGCAATTGAGATTTTGAAAAGGATTTTACTGTATCTGTTGATCAATTTTGAGAGTCTTGCCATCTTAAGGTAGTAAAACTTCCAGTCTATGAACATGGGGAGTCAGTTCCCTTTATTTCTTTAATTTCTTTCAGCAATGTTCTGTGCTTTTCAGTGTACAAGTCCTATACTTTTGTTGTTAAATGTATTCCTAAATATTTTAATATTTTGATATTATAAATGGAGTTGTTTTCTTGATTTCATTTTCTGATTGTAAAATTAATTTAATCTGAACACTGTCCTCAGTCCTAAAAATTGATGAAGTCATTATAAATATATAATTCATGATGTTCCCTGATTTAAATACAATAACTAAGTCTAATGTATTATTTATTACATAGCTGGCATTATTCTAAATATGTTACATATATTCATTAGCATAATCTTTGTGCCACACTATGAGGTACCATCTTACAAATGAGACATAAAGAGATCCTTATTAAAATAACAACAACCACACCACCAGCATATTCTGATCTATCTTTCAGATCACTTATAGTTTCACTAAATTTTTCTTCTGCTCCCTACTTTCTCTTTGTTTACAACAATGTCACTTCTTCCTGTTAGTTTATGTTGCAGTTTGTTGCAGTTTGTCTTTCATGTCTTATGAATCTTGAATGTTGATTGGAACTCTTTGTCCATGCGTAGGACTTTGTAAATGGTGGACCTCAGTGTAGGGAGACCCTAGCTTTTCACAGGGAAGCCTCTTTACCCCACACAAGATATTTATGTTTTGTTTTGTTTTATATTCACTTTTTAACTTTTTTAAATTTTTAAAATTAATTGATTAATTATTATTATGTTCAATTAGCCAGCATAGCCTTTTCAAGAATAGACCTGTTACTCTTCTGTTGAAGAGTATGTGAACTGAATACAGGAATTGTGGGAAAAGACTTGGATAAAGGGTTATGTGTTGCCATTGTGTCTCAGTTAGTAAATTTTCACTGAATCATTTCCTGTGTGAAACCTCACCTTCACTTACTGTTTTGCTTGTGTTCCTGAATTAAAAGCTCTGGTGTTTTTGTTTGTTTATTTGTTCTTAGTGGGTAAATGTATTCCCAGGGGAGGATGGCTGACTGGAAGGGAAGAGAGACAAAGTGAGAATTACCTTGTAGAGTGCCTATTTCGAATAGATTTTACATCATCCTTTGTTGCGATATGTCTTCCTCTTCTTGTAAAATACTTGTATTTTATAATTTTAAGCCTTCCTGATCTTACAACACAAGTCAATAGGTTATGACATGGAGCCCACTCTATTCAGGATCTTGTGTTTTAGCTTTTTCAGGTGTGTTGTCAGTTACCATACCTTGCAAAAATAAATTCACATTTCTCATTCATTGTGTTTCCCCTTCCATTCTTTGCATACTAGTGGGCTGATCTATTTTGCTGTCTTTCATTCTCATTTTAGTAGTGTTTGAAGAGATCTTAGGGGTCAATGCCCATAATTCATACATGAAAATCAACTACAAGTATCCCAGATATTTTTTACACATTTCTTTGTCTCCTGAAACCATCACAATGCTTGGCATATAGTAGGTAATTAATAAATTATTGGTGAAACTAATTGAATCAAATAAAACTGAATGGGACATAGTTTGGAAAATGATTTGCAACCAATATAACTAAACATTATACTTCAATAAAATTACTAGAGAATGACTTGTGAAAAAAAAATTTATTTATATAAATTAACTGCAAATATAGCCAAAATAAATAGAGTAATACAGCCCCTAGAAGTAAAGACACTTAGTTAGCGAAATATAGAACCCTGAGGCAGTGTTGACTAGATATTTACTGACTATTCTTGTTGCTTTCCTTTCCTTAAGTTTGTTGCTTGAAAACCACAGCCCAGTTATCAAATAGTTTCAATGTCCTTTTGTATCTCAGTTGCCACATTGAGACTTATTTCGAAATGGAGTATAGAGTGAATCACTCACTATATGGTACAAATCTTGACCCATTAAAAAAAAAATCTACCTTTCCTTTTGAATGGATATGAATGTCCAGGAAAAAACACATGTTAAAGACTGTGGAGCTTATGTCAGACTTGGTCCCCCATGACATCACAAAAGAGAGCTCCCTTGCCTCTGACCTCTGTGACAATTAGACATAGTAGAAATAAGAAGTTCCATTATGTTATCCTGTAACACTAGAACTTGAAAATTTGTTACTAGCTTTACCCTAATAATAAAAAATCAATATAATGCCATTAGTATGTTATAAATAGGAAATAAATATGAAATTTGTTTATTTATTTATTTTTTGTCATTCTTTTCTTTTTTTTTTAATTGTGTGATGTTAGTCACCATACGGTACATCATTAGTTTTTGATGTAGTGTTCCATGATTCATTGTTTATGCACCACACTCAGTGCTTCATGCAATACATGCCCTCCTCAATATCCATCACCAGGCTCACCCATCCTCCCACCCACCTCCCTTCTAAAACCCTTAGTTTGTTTCCCAGAGTCCATAGTCTCTCTTGGTTTGTCTCCCACTCCAATTTCTCTCCCTTTTTTCCCCCTTCCTTCTCCTGATGTCCCCCATGCTATTCCTTATGTTCCACAAATAAGTAAAACCATATGATAATTGACTTTCTCTGACTTATTTCACTTGGCATAATCTCTTCCAGTCCCATACTTGTTGATGCAAAAGTTGGTATTCATCCATTCTGATGGAGGCATAATATTCCATTGTGTATATGGACCACATCTTCTTTATCCATTCTTCTGTTGAAGGGTATCTTGGCTCATTCCACGGTTTGGTGACTGTGGCCATTGCTGCTATGAACATTGGGGTACAGATGGCCCTTCTTTTCACTACCTCTGCATCTTTGGGGTAAATACCTAGTAGTGCTATTGCAGGGCCATAGGGTGACTCTATTTTTATTTTTTTTAGGAACCCCCACACTGTTTTCCAAAGTGGCTGCACCAATTTGCATTTCCACCAACAGTGTAAGAGGGATCCCTTTTGTCCACAACTTCTCCAACATTTGTTGTTTCTTGTCTTGTCGATTTTTGCCATTCTAACTGGTATAAGGTGGTATCTCAATGTGCTTTTGATTTGAATTTCCCTGATGGCTAATGATGATGAACACTGTTTCATGTGTCTGTTAGCCATTTGTATGTCTTCTTTAGAGAAGTGTCTGCTCATGTCTTCTGCCCATTTTTTTAGTTGATTATTTGTTTTTTGGGGGTTGAGTTTGAGAAGTTCTTTATAGATCTTGGATATCAGTCCTTTGTCTGTAGTGTCATTTGCAAATATCTTCTCCCTTCTGTGTGTTGTTTCTTTGTTTTGTTGACTATTTCCTTTGCTGTGCAGAAGCTTTTTATCTTGATGAAGTCCCAAAACTTCATTTTCACTTTTGTTTCCCATGCCTTTGGAGATGTTTCTTGAAAGAAGTTGCTGTGGCCAATGTCAAAGAGATTACTGCCTATGTTCTCCTCTAGGATTCTGATGGATTCCTGTTTCATATTGATGAAATTGGTTTAAAAATAAGTTAGTATAGAAGACATACATATGACTGTTCACAAAGCCCATCCACCTTCCTCAGTAATTATTTCTACTAGAAAATCCTGAAAACAAAGCATTTTCATTAAACATTTAAATATTTTCTGTTTATTCTACTGTGGGTGTTGTTCTCATAATGTTTTTTTTTTTCCTAGCTAAAAAAAGACAAGGACAATTACTTTGTGATTAAGTCTTTCCTTAAGAGGAAGGTCACATGTTATTGACCCAAAATCCAGACATAGACTTTAATTATTGTTTAATTGACTAAAATTGAAAAACATTAAAAAACTTCACATCAACATCTGAAATTTTCAGCTTCGGCTGACAATAAGATGTGACAAGTGTGCTGCCTCCCAGCATAGCCACAAGGAGCTAGAACTGATTGGCTTCTCCTCCTTAGATGATGTGTCCTTTTTCCTTCCTCCTTAGGTGCAGTCATTCTCCCAAAGTATTCATGCATCCTTCTTCTATATATAAATGGCCTCATTTTATGTTGACCTGTCTGGGCCCAAGAGGAGTTTGGATCACAACCATTTTTGCAATGATGCCAACAAACAAACAAACAAACAAAAATGGCACATTTAGTCATAAAACTAGATGTATTAAGTTTATTTCCTGGCATGTGAATTGCATAATTGCCACACAGATTTATTATCATCACATAGAGCTTGCATCTGTGATTATCTTAGCTGAATGTCAGAAAGGTGGATTGCTATTATTATCTCACTTCTGCATATTAGTTCATATTTTTTAAAAAATCTGTTAGTTACATTTTGTTTCATCTACTTATTTGCTAGGGAGAAATATGAAGCAGTGGTTGGGTTTCATCTTGAAATAGAAGGTAAATTTATAAAGTATGAACTATTATCCATATGTGAGTCTACATAAACCTCATAAGAAGAATATGTATATTATACATCAGACTTCCAAAGGTATTTAGAAGAAGTTGTCATCAACTCACACACGTGCTCAAATTTCCAAATATCCTTAATAACAATTTCAGATGTGAACTTGGGTAAATCGGTGTTCACTTAATTTTGCTTAATATTTAAAATGGAAATGAATATAATTTATTTTTTTCTGTTTTGCTGCCCAGGATCTGGAGAATTCTTCATTGTGCTAGTTAGAATGTGTTTAGTTTTAAGTAACAGAAAACTTGAGTTCAAAGGTCTAAACAAATAGGGGTTTATTTTTCTTATATTACAAGGAGTCTGTATCTTGTTTTTGCTGGCATTGATTCAGTGGCTCTATATTATCAGTGTTTGCATCTGTAATTTTCTTATCCTTGCTACAGTCAAAGCTGATTGCTATGACTCCAGGCTCCATGCCCACTATCAAAGCAGGGAGAGGGTGGGGAGGGAGATGACATCAGTTGAAACTATCTTTATTATCAGGAGAAGCAAAAACATCCCCAGAAATCCATCTACATAATTCAAAATATGTCTCATTGGTAAGAAAGATTTCAGATGCCCACTTCTAACACAGAAAAAAGCCTGAACTGAAAATATTTAGAGGAGATGGTCAAGGGGAAAGAGACAGGAATGAGTGTTCAGTTAGCCAACCATTTGTACATGCCCATAGGTTTATGGGTTATGACAGGGAAGCACATACTGTATGGGTTAGGACAGGTGAGCATATACTATTTCTTACTAAAGTAGAATTATAAAGCATCAGATATTGACTTACATGGTCAATCTTGCTAAGCAGGTATTCCCAATGTAGGCTCCTGGCTGGATCTTTGCTAAGGAGCCAGATAGCAGGAACACTGACACTCTAGGACCAGCAGTGTCATTAATGCAGGAGCAATTTCAAGAGGCAGTAAGTTGATAACATTGCAAACTTTGGCAGCCCGAAAGCAGCATCAGCATTAGACTGGTTAGGAACATGGTGTCACTGTGGCCCTAGCTAATAGTCAGCTTACCTTATTCCTGTCCATTCCCATGTTTGAGTCTGTAGACTTCTTGGATATTCTTTGAATTACCAGTACTTTTTCATTAAATCCCTTATTTAATGTATCCAAGAAGCTAAAATAGGAGTTGGCACAAGCAGTAGTTACAAGCCAAAGACATTCACAGAAATAAGGAGAATCTGGGGTCTGTTACCTGGAATTGGTTGAGACTAAAGGCAATTTTTAAAAATCTAATAAGCACTAAAGGATGGGTGTCTGGCAGCCCATGACATGCAATAGAAAATGAAAACCCGATTATGTTATTATCAGTGGTTACCTGGAAGAAGTGCCAATTGAAGACAATGTTCAGAAAGTCATTGGGTGTAAGAAATAAAATTCAAAACTACAGAGTGAAGTGATTTACTCCAATGGGCCTTGAAAACAAATAGATTGATAAATTCAAATTCTTTTGTTGTTGTTGTTTTTCAAATGCAAATAGAAAACCAGAAAATCTCTACAGCTTCTCTGAGAGAGTTCCTTCTGTCTCAGAACCACTAGACCAAGAGCCAAAACAAAGTTTGCTTCTCTGAGTTGCCAACTTGTATGAGTTGGATTCACAGCCTTTCAGAAAATTTAGGGCACTGATTAGGAAAGAATGGGCCTATAATCTTTAGAAAAGAGGCATATGTAAGAGATCTGAGGATCATGAGTCCCAAAACTCAGTCAAATCTTAAACTTTCTTTTCCAATAGAAGTGACCACTCTTCCCAAGTCACTGAGGCTGTCCTCTGCCTTTCTGAAAGATCTTCAGAGTTTTGAGATGCAGATATTTAGTGACTCCTGGTTTAGAAAGGGTGGTCAGGGACTTACAAGGAAGCTGTGTTGTTGATAGTATGAGATTTAGAAAAGAATGATGTACGTGTACTTCATCAAGATCAAAAGCTTCTGCACAGCAAAGGAGACAGTCAACAAAACAAAGAGGCAACCCACGGAATGGGAGAAGATATTTGCAAATGACAGTACAGACAAAAGGTTGATATCCAGGATCTATAAAGAACTTCTCAAACTCAACACATGCAAAACAGATAATCACATCAAAAAATGGGCAGAAGATATGAATAG
>PISX010036756.1:0-11656 GCA_004024625.1 Mellivora capensis | reverse complement strand
ATCATATGATATCCCTGATATGAGGAAGTGGAATTGCAACATGGGGGACTAGGGGGACAGAAAAAGAAGAAAAGAAACAAGATGGGATTGGGAGGGAGACAAACCATAAGTGACTCTTAATCTCACAAAACAAACTGAGGGTTGCGGGGGGGAGGGGGGAGGGAAAGGGGGGTGGCGTAATGGACAGTGGGGAGGGTATGTGCTATGGTGAGTGCTGTGAAGTGTGTAAACCTGGCGATTCACAGACATGTACCCCTGGGGATAAAAATTTGTTTATAAAAAATAAAAATTAAAAAAAAAAGATATATAATTTATATAGTAGAAATTGGTGTCAATTAAAGTGGGAAGTAATAAATGTTATGATTTTTTTTTTAATTTTTAAAAATTTACTCACTTGGGAGAGATACAGAGAGACAGAGCATAAGCAGGGGGAGAGGCAGAGGAGAGGGAGAAGCAGACTCCCTGCTGAGCTGGGAGCCTGACATGGGACTCAATCCCAGGACCTGGAGATCATGACCTGAGCTGAAGGCAGACACTTAACCATCTGAGCCAGCCAGGTGCCCCTAAGATTAATTTAATAATGACAAACAGTGCTAATGAGAAGAAGCCCATAACTAAAAGCAAGATCTAAGAAGTTTTTCTTTCCGTTTCCCCCCATTTAGGATGTCATTATCTGTGCATTTTTTAATATATGACCTTTATTATGTTGGATTATGTTCCTTCTAAACCTACTTTGTTGAGGGTTTTTATCATGAATGGATGTTGTACTTTTTTATCATGAATGGATGTTGCACTTTGTCAAATGCTTTTTTTCTAAGATTTTATTTATTTGACAGATAGAGATCACAAGTAGGCAGAGAGGCAGGCAGAGAGAGAGAGGGGGAAGCAGGCTCCCCACCGAGCAGAGAGCCCGATGCGGGGCTAGATTCCAGGACGCCGGAATCATGACCTGAGCAGAAAGCAGAAGATTTAACCCACTGATCCACCCAGGTCCCCCTCAAATGCTTTTCCTACATCTTTGAAATGATCAGATGATTCTTCTCCTTTTTTAATTTCGTATATCACAATGATTGATTTGCAGATATTAAAATACGCCCATAACCTAGGAATAAATCCCATTTGATCATGGTGATGATTTTTTTAAAAAGATTTTATTTATTTATTTGTCAGAGAGAGAGAGAGAGAGAGAGGGAGCACAGGCAGACAGAGGCAGAGGGAGAAGCAGGCTCCCTGCTGAGCAAGGAGCCCGATGTGGAACTTGATCCCAGGATGCTGGGATCATGACCTGAGCCAAAGGCAGCCGCTTAACCAACCGCGTCCCATGGTGATGATTTTTTTAATGTATTGTTGGATTCAGTTTGCAAGTATTTTGTTGAGGATTTTTGCATCCATGTTCACCAAAGATACTGGTTTAGAGTTCTTTTTTTTTTTTAAAGATTTTATTTATTTATTTATTTGGCAGATAGAGATCACAAGTAGGCCGAGAGGCAGGCAGAGAGAGAAGAGGAAGCAGGCTCCTGGCTGAGCAGAGAGCCCGATGCAGGGCTCGATCCCAGAACCCTGGGATCATGACCTGAGCCGAAAGCAGAGGCTCAACCCAATGAGCCACCCAGGCACCCCGGCTTAGAGTTCTTTTTGTGGTGTCTTTGTTTCGTATTGGTATCAGGGTAATACTGGCCTCATAGAATGAATTTGGAGTTTTTCCTTCCTTTTCTGTTTTTTGGAATAGTTTGAGAATAGGTACTAACTCTTCCTTTAAATGCTCGTAGAATTTGCCTCTGGTCCTGGACTCGTGTTTGTTCATAGTTTTTTGAATAATGATTCAATTTCTTTGCTGGTTATCAGTCTGTTCAAATTTTCTATTCTTGTTTCAGTTTTGTAATTTATATGTTTCTAGGAATTTATCCATTTCTTCTACATTTTCCAAATTGTTGGCATATAGTTGTTCATAATATTCTTTTATAATTGTCTGCATTTCTGTGGTTTGGTTGTTATTTCTTCTCTCTCATCTGTGATTTTATTTGGGTCTTTATTAGGGTCTATTTTCTCTTCTTTCTGATAACTCTGGCTAAAGCCTTATCAGTTTTATTAATTTTTTCAAAGAATCAGCTCCTGGTTTCATTGATCTCTCCTATTTTTGTCTTTTTAAAGTTTCTATAGTGTTTATTTCTGCTCTGATTTTTAAAAAGATTTATTTGAGAGAGAGAGAGAGAGTGGAGAGAGGGTCAAATGGAGAGGGAGTGAGAGAATCCTCAAGTAGACTCCCTGTTAAGCACAGAGCCAGAAGCAGGGCTCAATCCCAGGAATCTGAGATCATGACCTGAGATGAAATCAAGAGGCTGCTGCTTAACTAAATGAGCTACCCAGGTACCCCCTACTTCTGCTCTAATTTTTATCATCTCCTTCCTTCTGCTGACTTTAGGCTTCATTTCTTGTTCTTTTTCTGGATTCTTTAGGTGAAGGTTAGGTTGTTGTAGATTTTTCTTGTTTCTTGAGGTAGGCCTGTATTGCTATAGACTCTCCTCTTAGAACCATTTTTACTGTGTCTCAAAAGTTTGGGCAATTGTGTTTTCATTTTCACTTGCTTCCATGTATTTTTAAATTTATTCTTTTATTTCCTCGTTTGTCCATTCATTGTTTAGTAGAATGTTACTTAACCAACATGTATTTGTGGTCTTTCAGATTGTTTCTTGTGGCTGACTTCTAATTTAATAGTACCGTGATTAGAAAAGGTGCATGGTATGACTTCAATCTTCTTGTATTTATTAAGACCGGTTTTGTGGGTATTGTGGAGGGCACATATTGCATGGAGAACTGGGTGTGGTGCATAAACAATGAGTTTTGGAAGACTGAAAAAAAATTAAATTAAATTAAAAAAAAAAAGACTTGTTTTGTGCCCTAATATGTGATCTATTCTACAGAATGTTCCAGAATGTGGATTCTGTTGTTTAAGAATGGAATATTTTGAATATATCTCTTTAGTCCATCTAGTCCAGTGCATCATATAAAGCCACTGTTTCCTTGTTGGCTTTCTGATCTGTCCATTGATGTAAGTGGTGTGTTAAAGTACCCAACTATTGATTATTTCTATTCCTTCCTAAAATATCCAAATTGTACATTGTCTTCATGGATACTTTTGCAATAGGAATAAAAGCAATGGATTTCATTAAAAACATATATAATAAAAATAAAGCACCCTAGTATTATTGTATTATTATCAATTAGTTCTTTTATGTTAGTCATTAATTGTTTTATGTACTTGCGTAATCCCATGTTGGGTGCATAAATATTTGCAATTGTGGGGTGCCTGGGTGGCTCAGTGGGTTCAAGCCTCTGCCTTTGGCTCAGGTCATGATCTCAGGGTCCTGGGATCGAGCCCCGCATCGGGCTCTCTGCTCAGCAGGGAGCTTGCTTCCTCCTCTCTCTCTGCCTGCTTCTCTATGACCTCCTTCTGTCAAATAAATAAAAATAAAATCTTTAAAAAATAATAATAATATTTTCAATTGATAGCTCTTCTTCCTGTCAGATTGTCCTCTTATTATAATATAGTGCCCTTGTCTCTTACGACACTCTTTCTATTAGACTCTATTTTGTCCAATATAAGTATTACTATTCTGGCTTTCGTTTGATATCCATTTGCATGATACATGTTTTTTCCAAGCCCCGACTTTCAATCTGCAGGTGTCCTTATGACAAAAATAAAACTCTTGCAAGTGGCTTATAGATGGGTCTTGTTTTTTTTTCTTCTTCTTCTTCTTTTTAAAATTATTTTTATTTTTAAATTTTATTTATTATTCTTTTTAAATTAATTTTTAAATTTTTTATAAACATATAATGTATTTTTATCCCCAGGGGTACAGGTCTGTGAATTGCCAGGTTTACACATTTCACAGCACTCACCATAGCACATACCCTCCCCAATGTCCATAACCCCACTCCCCTCTCCCCATCCCCCTCCCCCCAGCAACCCTGTTTGTTTTGTGAGATTAAGAGTCTCTTATGGTTTGTCTCCCTCCTGATCCCATCTTCTTTTATTTATTCTTTTCCTACCCCCCAAAACCCCCACGTTGCATCTCCACTTCCTCATATCAGGGAGATCATATGATAGTTGTCTTTCTCCAATTGACTTATTTTGCTAAGCATAATACCCTCCAGTTCCATCCACGTCGTCGCAAATGGCAAGATTTCATTTCTTTTGATGGCTGCATAGTATTCCATCCATCTTCTTCATCCATTCATCTGTTGGTGGACATCTAGGTTCTTTCCATACTTTGGCTATAGTGGACATCGCTGCTATAAACATTTGGGTGCACGTGCACCTTCGGATCACTATGTTTGTATCTTTAGGGTAAATACCCAGTAGTGCAATTGCTGGGTCATAGGGTAGTTCTATTTTCAGCTTTTTGAGGAACCTCAAAAAGGTTCCTCAAAACTGTTTTCCAGAGTGTTTTCCAGAGTGTTTCCAGAGTTTCCAGAGCTGTTTTCCAGAGTGGTTGCAGTCCAACAGTGTAGGAGCAGTGTAGCTTGCAGTCCAACAGTATAGGAGGGTTTCCCTTTCTCCGCATCCTTGCCAGCATCTGTCATTTCCTGACTTGTTAATTTTAGCCATTCTGGCTGGTGTGAGGTGGTATCTCATTGTGGTTTTGATTTGTATTTCCCTGATGCCAAGTGATGTGGAGCACTTTTTCATCTGTCTGTTGGCCATCGGGATGACTTCTTTGCAGAAATGTCTGTTCATGTCCTCTGCCCATTTCTTGATTGGATTATTTGTTCTTTAGGTGTTGAGGTTGCTGAGCCCTTTATAGATTTTGGATACTAGCCCTTTATCTGATAATGTTGTTTGCAAATATATTTTCCCATTCTGTCAGTTGTCCTTTGGTTTAGTTAACAGTTTCCTTTGCTGTGCAAAAGCTTTTGATCTTGATGAAGTTCTACTAGCTCATTTTTGCACTTGCTTCCCTTGACTTTGGCAATGTTCCAAGGAAGAAGTTGCTGCAGCTGAAGTCGAAGAGGTTGCTGCCTGTGTTCTCCTCAAGGATTTTGATAGATTCCTTTCTCACACTGAGGTCCTTCATCCATTTTGAGTCTATTTTCATGTGTGGTGTAAGGAAATGGCCCAATTTCATTTTTCTGCATGTGGCTGTCCAATTTTCCCAACACCATTTGTTGAAGAGGCTGTCTTTTTTCCATTGGACATTCCTTTCAGCTTTGTCGAAGACTAGTTGACCATAGAGTTGAGGGTCTATTTCTGGGCTCTCTATTCTGTTCCACTGACCTATGGGTCTGTTTTTGTGCCAGTACCATACTGTCTTGATGATGACAGCTTTGTAATACAGCTTGAAGTCCGGAATTGTGATGCCACCAACTTTGGCTTTCTTTTTCAATATTCCTTTGGCTATTCGAGGTCTTTTCTGGTTCCATATAAATTTTAGGATTATTTGTTCCATTTCTTTGAAAAAATGGATGGGATTTTGATAGGGATTGCATTAAATGTGTAGATTGCTTGAGGTAGCATAGACATTTTCACAATATTTGTTCTTCCAATCCAGGAGCATGGAACATTTTTCCATTTCTTTGTGTCTTCCTCAATTTCTTTCATGAGTACTTTATAGTTTTCTGAGTATACATTCTTTGCCTCTTTGGTTAGGTTTATTCCTAGGTATCTTATGGTTTTGGGTGCAACTGTAAATGGGATTGACTCCTCAATTTCTCTTTCTTTTGTCTTGTTGTTGGTGTAGAGAAATGCCACTGATTTCTGTGCACTGATTTTATATCCTGACACTTTACTGAATTCCTGTACAAGTTCTAGCCGTTTTGGAGTGAAGTCTTTTGGGTTTTCCACATAGAGTATCATATCATCTGCAAAGAGTGATAGTTTGACTTCTTCTTTGCCGATTTTGATGCCTTAAATTTCTTTTTGTTGTCTGATTACTGAGGCTAGGACTTCTAGTACTATGTTGAATAGCAGTGGTGATAATGGACATCCCTGCCGTTTTCCTGACCTTAGCGGAAAAGCTTTCAGTTTTTCTCCATTGAGGATGATATTTGCGGTGGGTTTTTCATAGATGGCTTTGATAATATTGAGGTATGTACCCTCTATCCCTACACTTCGATGAGTTTTAATCAGGAAGGGATGCTGTACTTTGTCAAATGCTTTTTCAGCATCTATTGAGAGTATCATATGGTTCTTGTTCTTTTTTTTTTTAAAGATTTTATTTATTTATTGGACAGACAGAGATCACAAGTAGGCAGAGAGGCAGGCAGAGAGAGAGGAGAGTGGAGGAAGCAGGCTCCCCGCTAGCAGAGAGCCCTATGCGGAGCTCAATCCCAGGACCCTGGAATCATGACCTGAGCTGAAGGCAGAGGCTTTAATCCACTGAGCCACCCAGGCTCCCTGTTCTTTCTTTTATTAATGTATTGTATCACATTGATTGATTTGCGGATGTTGAACCAACCTTGCAGCCCTGGAATAAATCCCACTTGGTCGTGGTGAATAATCCTTTTAATGTACTGTTGAATCCTATTGGCTATTATTTTGGTGAGAATTTTCGCATCTGTGTTCGTCAAGGATATTGGTCTGTAATTCTCCTTTTTGATGGGATCCTTATTTGGTTTTGGGATCAAGGTGAGGCTGGCCTCATAAAATGAGTTTAGAAGTTTCCTTCCATTTCTATTTTTTGGAACAGTGTCAGGAGAATAAGAATTAATTCTTCTTTAAATGTTTGATAGAATTCCCCTGGGAAGCCATCTGGCCCTGGGCTTTTGTTTGTTTGGAGATTTTTGATGACTGTTTCAATCTCCTTACTGGTTATGGGTCTGTTCAGGTTTTCTATTTCCTCCTGGTTCAGTTGTGGTAGTTTATATGTCTCTAGGAATGCATCCATTTCTTCCAGATTGTCAAATTTGTTGGCGTAGAATTGCTCATAGTATGTTCTTATAATTGTTTGTATGTTTTGGTGTTGGTTGTGATCTCTCCTCTTTCATTCATGATTTTATTTATTTGGGTCCTTCCTCTTTTCTTTTGGTTAAGTCTGGCCAGGGGTTTATCAATCTTCTTAATTCTTTCAAAGAACCAGCTCCTAGTTTCGTTGATTTGTTCTATTGTTTTTTTGGTTTCTAGTTCATTGATTTCTGCTCTGATCTTTATGATTTCTCTTCTCCTGCTGGGTTTAGGCTTTCTTTGTTGTTCTTTCTCCAGCTCCTTTAGGTGTAGGGTTAGGTTGTATATTTGAGACCTTTCTTGTTTCTTGAGAAAGGCTTGTACCGCTATATATTTTCCTCTCAGGACTGCCTTTGCTGTGTCCCACAGATTTTGAACCATTGTGTTTTCATTAGTATTTGTTTCCATGAATTTTTTCAATTCTTCTTCAATTTCCTGGTTGACCCATTCATTCTTTAGAAGGATGCTGTTTAGTCTCCATGTATTTGGATTCTTTCCAAATTTCCTCTTGTGATTGAGTTCTAGCTTCAGAGCATTGTAGTTTGAAAATATGCAGGGAATGATTCCAATCTTTTGATACCAGTTGAGACCTGATTTCTTCTTTTTTTTTTAATCCACTATAACATCCTATGTCTTTTGATTGGACCACTTACCCCATTTATATCCAAAGTAATTATTGATAGATATGTATTTGTCATTTATTTTACTACTTGCTTTGTGGTTGTTTCTGGAGATTTTCTCTGATCATTTTTTGTGTCTTTGATGTTTTACTGGTTTTCTTTAGTGATATATTTGGATTTCTTTCTCCTCTTTGAGTGTTTATCAGTGTTTTTGTTTTCTTTTTAGAGAGGACATGAGTGGAGTGGGGAGAGGAAAGAGAATCTTAATCAGACTCCATGGCTGGAATAGAGTGCAGTGCAGGGCCCAGTCTCACAACCCTGAGATTATGACCTGAGCTGAAATCAAGTAAGATGCTTAACCAACTAAGCCACCCAGGCACCACTATTAGTGGTTTTTGATATATAATTTGTATACAACCTCTTCTGCATATAGCAGTCTATATTAAGCTCCTGGTCATTTAAGTTTGAGCCCATTCTTTTCTCTTCTTCTCCCCATGCTTTAGGTAAGGTATTATATTTTGTATCCTTTTTTTCTGAGTCCCTTATTTTTTTATATAAATGGTCATTTTTGCTACTTTTGTGTTTCCTGCGATTATACTGTCACTTTTGGTCTCTTTTTTCCACTCAAAGAGTCCCCTTTAATATTTCTTGTGGGGCTAGTTTAGTAGTCACAAACTCCTTTGGTTTTTATCTGGGAAACTCTCTCTCTCCTATTCTCAGTAATAGGCTTTCTGGATAGAGTATTCTTGGCTACAGATTTTTCCCATTCACCACATTGAATAGTTAATGTCACTACCTTCTGGCTTGCAAAGTTTCTGCTGAAAAAGTTCCTGCTAGCCTTAAGGGGTTTCCCCTTGCTTTCCTGCTTTTAAGATGTTTTATCAGTATATTTTGCAAATTCAATTACAATAGGTCTTGGTGTTGGCCTACTTTTGTTGATTTTGATAGTTTTCTGTGTCTCCTGGATCTTGATGTCTGTTGCCATCCCTAGATTACGGAAGTTTTCTGCTATTATTTCTTGAAATAAATTTTCTTACCTTTTTTCTCTCTTCTTCTACTGGGACTCCTAGAACATGAATGTTATTACATTTGATGGAGTCACTGAGTTCCCTAGGTCTGGTCTCATTTTGCATAATTCTTCTTTCTCTCCCTTATTTGGCTTCATTGCCTTCCATTACTTTGTCTTCTAAGTTGTTAATTTCTTCCTCTGTTTTTTCCAGCCTGCTGTTCATTGCATTAGGTTTGTTTCTTATCTCATTTATTCCACTCTTCATCTCTGATTCTTTTTTAACTCTTTTATAAGGGTCTCACTGATGTTGTCCGTTCTCTTCTCAAGTCCAGTGAGTATCCCTATGATCACTGCTTTAAATCCTCCCTCAGGCATGATATTTACATCTGTCTCACTTAAATCTCTGGACCCGTGGCCTTATCCTGCTCTTTCATTTGAGATAAATTCCTCTGTTTTCTCATTTTATCTAAGTCTCTACTAGCTTCTCTGTGTTAGAAAAGCCAGTTATGTCATCTGCTCCCGAAAGTAATGGACTTATGAACAAAGACATCATGTAGTGTCCAGGGTCTCATGCTTAGGGGAGTATCTCTAGTGTGTGCTGCATGCACTCTGCTGTTGTGTTCTGGATGCTCTATCCTTCAGGCCAGACATCTGCAGAGGCTCTCCCTCACTGCTGTGGGCAGTGTTTGGTACCTGGCCTGAAGGTAGCAACTTTTAACTAGGTGTGCTCTGGTGTGCTTGCGAAATGAGACCTGTCATCACCTCCACTAGAACTGAGGCCCTCCCAAATCTGGTCAGATGTGGTATGGGCAGGGGCTTGTGCTGATTTACTCGGGGAAAGGCCTGCTGTGGTGGAACTGAGGCAAGAATGATTGAGCAGGGCAGTTCCACTGGAGTGCAAGGGGATGGTGCTCGGTGTAAGCAGATTAGGCAGCCAGTGTCCAAGCTGCACTGCTTCCCACAGATGGCTCTGTAAACTTATGCTGAGGGGCAGTGGAGGGAAATGGTACCAGCTGGTTCCTTTGTTCCTAGAGAGGGGTCTCTGTGAACACTGCCTCTCAGGGAAATGCTCTGAGAAGAGTGAGTAATTTCCCCACTGTATGCCCCAGACACTGTTCAGATCACCGTTTCCATGCTGTATGCTTCCGGTTGTTTGCCTGCCTTCTCTCCAAGAGCAGCACAGTGCCTTTACAGGCTCTATCCCAGCCAAGCCAAATGACCTTTAGAATTCCAGGTTTTAAGCCCTCCTAATTGTAAGAACTCATGAAATTAAGCTCCTCTCACTTCCCAAGCCAGTGGCTATAGGGAAACCTTTTCTTTGTGCAGTCCCATGTCTTGCTCCTGCCCTTCTCTTATGACCACGACTCCCTCTCCTCTGCAGCACCCAGGATTGGTTACTCTCCTAAACCACATCTCTGTACTTCCTACCTTCTTTGATGTGGACTCTTCTCTCTAATAGTGGACTTTGTTCTGTTAGTCTTCAGGTATTAGGCGAACCTAGGCTCCTCTTACTCTGCCACCATCTTCCTTTCTCTTAAGATATTTTTCTAAGATTCCCTTCAATTACAAATTATTACAACTGGCAGGAACACCTTTACAGACTTTCCCCTCAAATTAGGGGAAAAGAAAAACTCACAAGCAGTGAGACGTTATGATTTGAAGTATAACAGTTGAAAAACTAGAAATAGTTTAATAAGCAAAATTTGACCTTTTACCTGATCTCCATTAACTAAAATTCTAAAAGAAATAGGCAGCTTTGAGTATTTTTAATCAATCTAATACTCAACCATTATTCTGCTTTCATCAGTGAGGAAATAAAGAGAACATTAGGAAATCATTTTTAATCTTTTCAGTAGTAAACCAAATGTACTGTCCTTTGGCACTATTTAAATTGAATATAACTTCTCCTTTATCTTACTCCAAGCTTGTTTATGGGGGGAGGTAAGTAAGACCATCTCATCTTTATGTTGTGCCACAAAGCTTTCCCGTATCATACAAATAGGCTTTGAAATTTTTTTTTTGGAATTCAAACTGCTTATCTACTATTTGTCTCTGATAACTCCATTAAATAAAACCTGATAATTTACAGCTGTATTCTTGAAATAATGTAATAAATGTATATTCCATTAATTACATATTGAGCTATTAAAGTACATATCTTTCTATTTCAACTAAAAGAAGATGGATAAAGACAACTGTGTTTTCTGAGAATGTAGGATTTGTGCCAAGAACAGGATCAACACCAGTGTTATACACAAGAACCAGGTTAAAAGAGTATCTAATTGTTTGTGAGTTGCAATTTTGGATTAGCAAGATTTCAAAACAGAAAGCTGAAGGCCCAGAGTTCATCTTTTCCTTCCTAGATGGTGAAATTTATGGATGAGTCTATACTTTATAACAAGTTCATAAAACATAATGAAGTAAATAGTAGACAGCAGATCCTACAACCAAGATTTGATGAAAATGGTTATGGGAGGCACTGAGTGAGAGACTAAAGATATGAATGGAGAAAAGAAACAGGACTCTATCTTTTTGAGCCTAACTTCTCATCAGATCATGGAGAGTCACAAGGCATAAGTTGATAAAAGTCTCCTTTTTAAGAAGAAAAAAATGTCTACAGGAGTAAAGTTAAGTTCCACTACAGTGACTTTTTATTATTATATAAGTGAGTGGTAATTTGCAAGACAACTAGGGAAGATGTCTCATAAAATTTGATTGGACAGTGACATAAGGATAGACATATAGATCAATGTATTAGAATTGACAGTCTAAAAAGAAATTGTTACATTATGGTGAACTGACATTCAATGAGGGTATAAAACAATTAAATGTAATAAAAATAGTCCTTTTAACAAATGGTACTGGGACAAATGGATACCCACATGCAAAGTAATAAAATTAGACCTCTACCTCATAGCATATATACAAAAGTAACTCAAAACATAAGAGCTAAAACTATAAAACTCTTAGAAAAAAACATAGGTGTATCATTTGTGACTGGCTTTGGCAACAGTTTCTTAGATATGACACCAAAAGACAAAAAAAGATTAAGTATATATCATTAAAATTAAAAACATCTTTGCTTTA
>PISX010036755.1:0-11655 GCA_004024625.1 Mellivora capensis | reverse complement strand
AAAAAAAAAAGAAAAAAGAAAATTACACGCCAGATTTGCCAAGAGCAGACGTGGACAGTGCCATTGAGAAAGCCTTTCAGCTCTGGAGTAATGTCTCGCCCCTGACCTTCACCAGGGTGTTTGAGGGCCAAGCGGACATAATGATATCCTTTGTCCGGGGAGGTAAGCTCTTCTGGTCTCCCAAAACCATCCTAAACTTGGCCTCCCCCTCACTCTACTGTGCTGAGGAAAGAGCGTTCCTATTATTAACGGGCTGTCGGTTTTGCCAGTCGAAATGGGAAGAATGCCTCTGGGCTCCTTGTCACTGTCCTCTCTCCTCCTGTCTGGGAAAGCTGGATAGAAACGGGAATTTGGGGGCACCTGGGTGGCTCAGTTGGTTAAGCCTCTGCCTTCAGCTCAGGTCATGATCCCAGGGTCCTGGGATCGAGCCCCGCATCGGGCTCTCTACTCAGTGGGGAGCCTGCTTCCTCCTCTCTCTCTGCCTACTGCACTGCCTACTTGTGATCTCTGCCTGTCAAATAAATAAATAAAATCTTAAAAAAAAAAAAGAAACAGGAATTTGTCTTTGCCACGCTGTTTCTCACAGATCATGGCAACAACTCCCCCTTTGACGGGCCTGGAAACTTTCTTGTTCACACCTTCCCACCGGGAGGAGGCATTGGAGGAGATGTTCATTTTGACGAAGAAAAAAGATGGACCAAAGATTTCAGAGATGAGTGCACCAACTTTCCCTATGTTTCGCTTTCATACGTCAATGTTTTATCTGAAAGAATCCCTTTAGTAAAGCGAGCCAGCTATGTGATCAGCCTTAAATACTTTAATAAACACAAGCTTTTATTAAAACTATAATTGCTTAGAAAGGTAATGGTAACTCCCTTGTGTCTGTATATTTAAAAATGTAGGGGAGTATTATTTCTGCAAGTAGTTTTTACCAACAAAATATGTTACTCGGAAAATGGACGTTTTAAATCACATTGTCCCATATACAATCCCATACCAAAATTTTAAAATGGTTATTTTTGGTAAAGTGATTTTGGGGAATTATTACCTAATTATTACCTATATTACCTAAATTTTCAAATCGGGCATAAAGTAATATTTGTGAGCAAGAAAAAAATAATAAATGTTAATAGAATACTATTATGCCTCTGGCATGTAACACTTTCTACTCATTTTGTGATATTTGTTGACCAATGGGATTTTTCTGTGTTGGCAGACTTCATCCAAGAATCAGACTAGCCCTCATCTCAGAAATTCAAACTTTAACCAAGGTATCTGGAATTATTAAATCCCTCTCCTTTCTCTGATTAAACTATGCACACATCGCTACCCCACGCAGACCTAGACCACCAGAAGCACAGCAATGTTGCATAAAGCCAACAGCAAAGCTGTGGTCATCTGAAAACTTCTGTTTTCTGCTGGGGTTCCTCGGAAGTGCATTCCAGGACCCACAAACACGTCTTACTGCTGTCTTTAGATTTCAACTTGTACCACGTCGCAGCACATGAAGTGGGCCATTCCCTCGGATGGTTGCATGATGGCAACATTGAGTCCCTGATGTTCTCCAACTACAACTACTATGGGGATATGCTGTTGACTCAGAGGGACATCGATGCCATCCAGGCCCTCTACAGTGAGCACAAAGGGGAGCACCTTGGACCGGCGATCGGGGCTCTATATGTGGGGTTGAAATAAAGAGTTTTTAGCTGCATCCTTTAAGAAAAAGCCTTCACTCTAAGTGATTTTGTGTTACTGTAATAAGCCAACACTCCAGAACCTGTGTTTATGTTTTAGGACCTTCCAAAAATCCCACGCAGCCAAGAGAACATCAAGTACCACAAGCCTGTGATAGCAAGTTAACATTTGATGCTATTACCAAAATTTGTGGAGAATTGTACTTCTTTAAAAACAGGTGAAAACAGTGGGGGGCACCTGAGTGGCTCAGTGGGTTAAGCATCTGCCTTCGGCTCAGGTCGTGATTTCAGAGTGCTGGGATCGAGCCCCGCATCGGGCTCCCTGCTCATTGGGAAGCCTGCTTCCCCCTCTGCCTCTGCCTGCTGCTCCCTCTGCTTGTGCTCTCTCTCTCTGTCAAATAAATAAATAAATAAATAGCAGCAATGGCCACAGTCACCAAACTGTGGAAAGAACCAAGATGCCCTTCAACAGACGAATGGATAAGGAAGATGTGGTCCATATACACTATGGAGTATTATGCCTCCATCAGAAAGGATGAATACCCGACTTTTGTAGCAACATGGACGGGACTGGAAGAGATGATGCTAAGTGAAATAAGTCAAGCAGAGAGAGTCAATTATCATATGGTTTCACTTATTTGTGGAGCATAAGAAATAACACGGAGGACATGGGGAGATGGAGAGGAGAAGGGAGTTGAGGGAAATTGAGGGGGAGATGAACCATGAGAGACTATGGACTCTGAAAAATAACCTGAGGGTTTTGAAGGGGTGGGAGTGGGAGGTTGGGGGAGCCAGGTGGTGGGTATTATGGAGGGCACGCATTGCATGGAGCACTGGGTGTGGTGTAAAACTATGAACTCTGTTACGCTGAAAAGAAATGAAATTTAAAAAAAAAGAAAAAAAAAGAAATTAAAAATAGAGCTTCCCGGGATGCCTGGGTGGCTCAGTTGGTTAAGCAGCTGCCTTCGGCTCAGGTCATGATCCCAGCGTCCTGGGATCAAGTCCCTCATCGGGTTCCTTGGTCGGCAGGGAGCCTGCTTCTCCCTCTGTCTCTGTCTGCCACTCTGCCTGTGCTCGCTCACTCTCTCTCCCTCTCTCTCTGACAAATAAATAAATTTTTAAAAAAATAGAGCTTCCCTATGACCCCACAATTGCACTACTGGGTATTTACCCCAAAGATACAAATGTAATGACAAGAAGGGCCACCTGTACCCCTATGTTCATAGCAGCAATGGCCACAGTCACCAAACTGTGGAAAGAACCAAGATGCCCTTCCACGGATGAATGGATAAGGAAGATGTGGTCCATATACACTATGGAGTATTATGCCTCCATCAGAAAGGATGAATACCCGACTTTTGTATCAACATGGACAGGACTGGAAGAGATGATGCTGAGTGAAATAAGTCAAGCAGAGGGACGCTTGGGTGGCTCAGTGGGTTAAAGCCTCTGCTTTCAGCTCAGGTCATGATCCCGGGTCCTGGGATCGAGCCCCGCATTGGGCTCTCTGCTCAGCAGGGAGCCTGCTTCCGCCTCTCTCTCCCTGCCTGCCTCTCTTGCCTACTTGTAATTTCTATCTGTCAAATAAATAAATAAAAAATCTTTTAAAAAAAAGAAATAAGTCAAGCAGAGAGAGTCAATTATCATATGGTTTCACTTATTTGTGGAGCATAAGAAATAACACGGAGGACATGGGGAGATGGAGAGGAGAAGGGAGTTGAGGGAAATTGGGGGGAGATGAACCATGAGAGACTGTGGACTCTGAAAAACAACCTGAGGGTTTTGAAGGGGCGGGGGGTGGGAGGTTGGGGGAGCCTGGTGGTGGGTATAGTGGAGGGCACGCATTGCATGGAGCACTGGGTGTGGTGCATAAACAATGAATTCTGGAACACTGAAAAGAAATATAAAAAATAAAAATTTTTTTAAAAAGCTGAAAAAATAAATAAATAAAATCTTTAAAAAAAAAAAAAAAGCAGGATACCTGGTGGCTGTCAGTTAAGCCATTGCTTTCGGCTCAGGTCATGGTCTCAGGGTCCTGGGATTGAGTCCCCACATCAGGCTCCTTGCTCGGCAGGGAGCCAGCTTCCCCTCTCTGCCTCTGCCTGCCACTCTGTCTGCCTGTGCTTGCTCTCTCCCTTTCTCTCCCTGGCAAATAAATAAATAAAATCTTTAAAAATAAATAAATAGATAAATAAAAAGATTTTAAAAATTACCATGAACACTGACTTGTTTTTAAAGTGTTCTGATATTTTGTTGAGTGTTCTATATGTTTCTTTAGTAATATATCTGTAATTTGTAATTTTAATAAGCATGCATTTACATGAAATGATTGATCCTTCAAAACTTTTTATCACAGAGCAGGGGCCTGGCCGGGCCCATGGAGGAGCTTGTGACTCTCAGCCTCCGGGTCATGAGCTCAAGCCCCACATTGGGTACAGAAATTACGATAAAAAAAGAGTAAGAATATTTTTATCACAGGTAAGTCATTCAGTTGCCAGAAACTTGGTGGAATAAAAGGCGTAATGAAGCCCCCTTCTATGACTAACGCACATGCAGATCTGTGCAGTCAAGCAGACAGACAGAATTCCCCTTTTGAGGACCTCAGGCTCATCAGTGATGTGCAAGACGTGGTCTTCCAGTCCCTTTCACGTCTCATGTCCAGGATGAGAAACGTCAGTGAGTTAGAACAAACCGGTTCCTCTGAACACCTCTGCTCAGCTGTCTACATCGGGCCTGTGCAGTGTAGCCCGGAGCCCCAGAGGGAAGGGCCGGCCCAGCAGGCTCCCGGAGCTGTATCTCAGGGCTCCGGGGCGGAAGCTGCCAACAACTTGGCCGTGGGATTCGAGCATGGGCAGGGCTGCTGAGGGGCCGACGAGGAGGCCCCTGCCCCCTTCCCAAGGCTGGGGGCTCACCGTGTGCTTGCATCTGTGCTCCGCGGTCCTGGCGACCGTCCGTCTGCCCGTGTGGACGTGTGTGCCATCCGTTCCCCCGGCTGCTCGGAGCAGCGCTGGCCCCTCCGTCAACCTCAGTTCTTGTCTGCTCCCACGGGGACTTCTGTGAGACGAGCCACCATGTAGGGGAAGGGCCTGGCCTGTCGCCGTGGCCCCGGGGGTGTGTGCGACTCGTCTCCCCGAGAAGATAGGCAGGAGATGGCCCAGCGATGTGCTGCCAGCTGGATCGGGCCCTTCCTTTTAAACCAGGTTCTTCCTACGCAAGAGACCCTTCTACAAAACGGGAGCTCTGTGCCATCGCTGACTTCTGGGTCCTGCTGTCAAGGGCAGCTGACACTGCTTACGAGGTTGTTAGCAGAGCCGAAGTCTTCTTTCTTAAAGGTAAAGCTTCTGGGGTTTGGAGGTCAGTGTTTCTCTGAGTTCCATTTCCATCAGGTGCTTTGGCTGGACATCAAGGGGGCCGTATAGATAAGTCAAGGCTCTTGAGGCAGATCTAACAAGCGTGCTGTGAGCTTCGGTAGGATTTATGCACCTGGGAAGTGTCCCACGGCCTTTCTGCGGGGGGTGGGGGGTGGCATGTGGTTGTGAAGATAAACCCAGCTTCTGAGGGAAAGACGAGCTCCCATGCTGGAGGAGGTCCACGAACACATACAAAGTCCTCCGTCAGGACCCAGGCCAGCCAAGAGCTGAGCGTGCCATCCAGGGAGGCACGATAGCCCACAGGAGTGCATGTGGCCCGGCCACCCGACCTCGTGTGGCCCCAGCGCTATGCCCTGGGGAAGGGGGCCCAGCGCGCTGCAGAGGGGCCCTGCCCAGGGGCACCTCACGGGGGAATTGAACTCTCCCTGCTCTGCTCGTTCCCGGCATGGGAACCCTGCCGACTGTCCTCCAGAGCCCCAGGCAAGTTTTCATGGTCGATTTTTTGGTTGACAGGTAGTAAATTCTGGGCCTTCAATGCAGCTGAGATGAGGCGAGCCCTCCCCAAGGACATCTACCACCCCTGGGCTTCCGGCACACAGTGAAGATGCTGCTGTTCACGAGGAGGAAACTGGGAAGACGTACTTCTTTGTCGCCAGCAAATACTGGAGGTAACGACGGACCCTTGGACGTCAGGGTCAGATTCGTCCGTGGAAGGAGAGTTGCCTTTTAAAATTGTTTTCAGGGTGTCTTGGGGGGCTCCGTCGGTGAAATGTCTGCCTTCAGCCCATGATCTCAGGGTCCTGAGTTCGAGTCCCACGTCAGGCTCCCTGCTCAGTGGGGAGCCTGCTTCTCCCTCGCTCTCTGCTCCTCCTTGACCTCACTCATTTTCTCTCTCTCTCTCTCTCAAATAAATAAAATCTATAAAATTGTTCTCAGACTGTGCCAAACCTCCATCCTCCCGTGGTGAATGGACACAGCCAGACTGAGCGTCTCTGAGTCCCCTACCTGGTGTCACCTCACCATATCTGTCTTGGAAGACTTGTAGGATGGAGTTTAAAAAGGAGATTAAAAGGAGAGCACTGAAAAGGAACCTTCTTGCCCACAGTATTTCTCCTTGATAGGGCAGGGAGTGGAGTCCAAGATGAAATTTGAATCAGATTTTTAGTTGATGCTACTCTGGGAGGGGTCTTGTTGCTTCCAGTCTCTCATAACCCTGTCAAATTGGGACCCTTTCCAGTTAAAAGCTCCTACTGTTTTCGTGCTGGTGACGTGCCCACTCAGAACTATTTAAAGCAGATGTCAGTTTCCTCCAAACTGAAAATTAAGGCAGCCCCACCTCTCGGATTTCTAGGGAAGACTGAAGGAATCCATGCGCTCAAACCACACAGAACAATGACTTACTGCTTAATACCGAGTGTTTTTTATTTTGGTTACATTCATCACATGTTCTAATTTTTCTAATAATTTTTTAAGCAGATATGATGAAAACACACAGTCTATGGATACAGGTTTTCCCAAAGAGATACATGGGTTTCCTGGAATCGGCAAAAAAGTTGACGCTGTCTTCCAAGAAGGAGGTTAAGACCGTCCAGTGTCTCCGTTTTCCTGCCATAGGAATGACACACGACCTGTTCCTTGGACATGAAAGCAAACTGCGTGTGTGAAAATGGATGTTGTTTTCACGAGTTCATGTGCAAAACCACTGTCTCGTTGTCAAATACGATCATCATCTTCATTTCCTTTACAGGATTTTTCTATTTCTTTCATGGAAAAAGAGTACAAATTTGATCCTCACACGAAGCGAATTTTGACTATCCTGAATATCAGCAGCTGGTTCGCCTGTGGAAATCAATGAGGACTGACTCTCGCCAAAGAGAAAAGAGAAAGAAACTCTCCTCACGAGCCCCGGGAGGCGCCTTCCTTCAGCGCTGGGCGCTCCTCTGTCGGCGACGCGCAGGCCGGACGCACGGGCGCCATCTTGTTTCACCTCAGCCGGACGCAGTCGCGTTCCTGAGGCGGCCTCGCCTCCCAGACTCTCGCTGCGGAGCGTTAAGGGAGCGCTGAGGTCACAGCGCGTCCTCGGCCTTCCCCAGCGGAAAGCTTTCCGTCCGTGTGCTCTGCTGTGGGACGCGATTCGACGTCTCGTAGTGACACCTTCTCCGGCGCTCGGCCTCTGCGTCCGGGGAATTCCCGGTGCGAGCGCGGGAAGGTAGGTGCGCCGAATTCCTAGCTTCCCAGGGCTGCGCCTTACGTGAGGGGAAGCGGCCGGTTGCCGACCTCCTCGCGTCTCCACCTCAAACTAGGCCTTGAAGTCCGAGTGGAGGGGACTGGGTGCCTGGCCGGTTCGCTGGTGGAGCACGTGACTCTGGGTCTTTGGGTTGGGAGTTCAAGCCCCATGCTGGGCAGAGAGCTTACTTTAAAAAATAAAAATAAAAAAATAATAAAAATGAGCCACTTGAAAAAAAAAAATGATGACAAGGGAAGAGACTTACTGAGTTTGGGCTGGGGGTCCTGGCGGGAGCACCGGGTGAAGCTGCTCGGCTATCCTGGCTACTCCATCCAGGTCGGAGCTCATCCCTGAGGATCAGCTTGGTGGTCTGGGCCCCCGGGGAGCTTCCCTCCAGAACGCCGGGGCTTTCAGGCTCCGCTGTGCGGGTGGAGGTTTGCAGAGCCCACTCATGCTGCGGAGGACGCATGACCACAGGCACATCGTCTCTTTGGCTCATACTTACCATTTCTAATGGGTTTTCTGGGGAGCTCTGTGGTTGAGTCCCGTGATTTTAGAGCGGATGATTGTGTACTGTGTGTTGTTGACTATGACTTTTTTTCCTGTTTGCCATGAGAATAAATGCGCGCTGAGAAACTGGGCAAGATGCCAAGCCAGGTGTGTGAGCTCCTTCCTCTGAACCAAAGCCGCAGAAGTAAGAGGAGGTGGGTTGGTGCATTCTAGAATCAGACACAGGTGGGAGAAAACTTGAGTGGGCAGACAGACCCAGCAGGCATGGGGGAGGAAAGGCATCCTGTATGGGGGAGGCCCAGTGGCCCCCAAAGTGGGGGCAGGCTCTGGGAAGCACGTTCTGCTGGTGTCCCTTCTCTCCCCCTGTTCTGTGTTGCTGGTGTCTATATGTCAGGCCTGGAAGACATCAGGACCCCAAGAGACAAGGGATAAGGCCAGGGCAGTGACCCTATGTCACACACAGCAAAAGCTCAGGTCCCTATAAGGTCCTAGAAGCTCTGTCACTTTTGTCCTTCTTCTCTAATATCTATCCCCCCTTGGTGGCTTCATTCCGGGTGTACCGGCTCCTTCGCTATTCTCCAGCAGGTGAGGGATATTTGGACCTCAGCGCCTTCTCACTGGGGTTCCCTCAGAAGTTTGCCTGGTTCCGTCGGGCTCCTCCCCTCCAGCTTTGCTCAGATGTCCTCCCCAGTGAGACCTTTGCTGGCTTCTTCTTTCAATATGAGCACATATGCCTCCCTGCCACATAGATATAAACATTTGCAATTGTCCTGCACAACTCTGCCATTATCTCGTAACCCCTACACCTTCTAACACAGTCTGTGACCCCCCCATCGCCTCCAGTGCTCACCGCTGGGCAGCCCCCATCAGCAGAGGTTCCATGAGAACAAGGGCCATAGTTTGAGTTCAACTTTGTTGTTGTTTTGTGTTGTTTGTCTGACTTACCGATATACTTCAAGAACCAAGTGAGGGCTCAAAAATTTAATACATTAAGACACAATGGGTACAGGATGGCAGCAGAGCTGGGAGGTCAATAACAAGGTGTGTCACCAGCTTGACCGGCGACTAGAGGACCCCAGCCTTCCGTCCTCTCCGTTAAGATACTCTTAACCACAGAAGGTCAGACATAGCAGCAGCCCCCAGAAATGCCCAGAGCCCGACACACAATGTCTGCGTGGTCCCTGTGGGGGAGGACCTGCTGGTAGGATAAGAAATGAGCGCAGTTTGTGCTGACCTCCTCACCAGAACGCTGCCCCCAGTGGCTTTGAGTCTGTCTTGGTCCAGCTCACAGAGAACAAGCCAGGACCCAGGCCTTAACCCACCTGCAGAGGCCAGGGAACCTGATGGTTCCGTGGGAACATTTGTAATACACATATCTCACAAAGGACTTTGACCCAGCATATATAAAAGGTCCACTGCTAATCAGTAATAACATGACAAACAATCCAATTAAAAATGCGCAGAAGCCGTAATCAAATCAAACTAGTCATAAAGAAAGATAAAAATGGCCAATAAACACATGAAAAAAGTACTTCATATCATTAGTTATCAAGAAAGTAAAATTCCTCTAATGTATTACTACAAAGCCACTAAACGTATTCCTATTAATGCCTGACAGGACCAAATGAGGAGCTGGCGTATTTGTCCCTCTCATATGGTTGGGAAGGTGCCCACAGAGTTAAATATTTACCTACCCTATGACCTCCTCTGCCTATTCTCCTGGAATAAGTGAAAAACATACAAGAAACTTGTTTAAGAAGGTTCATAGCTTGATATATGAGCCCAAATCTGGAAATGACACATTCAGACAATTTAGTATTATAGACAAATGGAAGTGAGTGCTTTACTAGAACACACAACAGCATAGATTAATCTAAAAACCGTCTTCCACACAAGAGTCCATTCTCCTGATTCCATGCATATGAACTTCGTGATTAGGAAAAGTAATCGATAGGGAAAGAAATCAGGACAGTGGTTGGCTCTGAGGAAGGATTGGGATTGGGTGAGAAGGGGCACAGAGAACTTGCTAAGGTGATGGAAACGTTCTGGTTCTTCATGGGCTGTGGGTCACATGAACTTGTGCATCTGTGAGATTCACTAAATTGTGTGCCTTTAACACGCGTACGCTGCGCTGTATCCAGTATCTCAAAGATATAGAAACAAAAGGGAAACTAACAGAAAAAGGAGGTTTTAATCATTGTATAACTACTAAAATAGTTACATTAAATTTATTCAATTTAAGCAATTAAAAACAGTGGTTTGCAAATCTTCCCACAAACACTGGCCTAGACAGTTCTGTCCGCCTGTTTCGTCACAAGTTCCTTCCAAGGAACCGATCACTCCCACCTCGTGCGGACTCTTCCAGAGAGCGCGCTCCTTCCGTGCGAATGGAGAAGCCGAGTCACCGTCCCATTGACACTGCAGAGACCACAAGGCTGCCTACATCACTGGCACTTGGTCCACACAGTACTGAAGTCTGGCCAAGAATCAGGACGAGGGCAATAACAATGGCAAAGGAGGTAAAAATAACATCCGGTGGAAGGATCAAGGGAAGGGCCCAGATTACCGTTATCTGAAGACCACTTGGTCGCTTACCACGAAGAGCCCGAAAGAATCAAAGCTCTTTGGACAGGACGTTTCAGGGTTTCCAAACATAACATCAACATATCAAAATCCTTTATATTCCTATAGTCTCACAATAAACAAGTAGATAAATATAGAAAATAAAATACTCATAGCTACAGCAAAATCTACGATCTATGTAGGAAATGATCTAGCGAAAACAGAACGAGACCCAAAAAAATAAAATTTTCAGACCCTATTAAAGGAGAAAATCTGAACACCATATAAGTGTGTGGAGTGATCTAACACTCCAAAGATGAAAATTTCCCCCAAATTAATTTATAAATATAATGAAACCTCAATTAAATCCCAATAGGATTATTTAGGAAACTTGAAACCCTGATTTTGAGGGTTTTTTTTTTTATAGTTTTGGTTTTATTTATTGATTTTGAGGTTTTTACGAAGGAACAAATACATACAAGGAGCTAAGAGTTTTGACAAGGAACAAAGAGGGAGTCCCAGCAGACATGAAGACACGTCACTGAGCCACTGTGACATCAGGGCGTGGGCCGATACAGAAGAGGAGACAGACGCTAATGGAACCAAATATGAGTCTAGAAACATGCCCTCGGGAGGACAGAGGTGGCATCACAAGTTAGAAGGAAGAACATGGATTACCAGATTAATGTCTTGGAGAACACCTGCGTGCTATGTGGGCACACAGAGACAGGTTCTAGCTCTCACCACGTTTTCATGATTTCTACTCTTCCCCACATTTCCAGATCTTGCTGGACACGTGCAAGGGTCGCACTCTAGCCCAGCGCAATGGTTTGGGTCGGATCGCTAGTTACAGAGAGTGAATTGTGAGTGCAAGTGATGTGCGGCTCTTCTGGGCTAAAATGTTCACTTGCCTCAAAAACCCTAAACATTCCAAAAACACAGCAGAAGTCGTGTGTAATCTCATCACCCAACAATAAACACCATTAATATTGTGGGTCATACACCTCTGATATTTGAATGCTTATGTTTTTCTCTCTAAATATGAAAATATATTGTACACACATCTTTATCGCCCAGATTTTCCACGGAGCAAATGTCATAGTAAGTAGTCTCTCTATTTTAATAAGAGAAAAAGTACTTTTTGACCACCACGTATGTGACGCTCTGTTTTAGGTGTTTTGGATTCATCGGCAAAATAGCGAGAGCTGTGTTCGTGGGGATTTCCGCTCGGGGAAGACAGACAAAGGGTAAATGCAATCTAGAAACAGAACATGCAGGAAGACGGCGACGT
>PISX010036754.1:0-11660 GCA_004024625.1 Mellivora capensis | reverse complement strand
TTTTTTTTTTCCTAAACAGTGAGTCAAGTTCCAAAGGCCAGGAAAAAACTCAGATGACCATATGGTGTAGCTGAAATCTTATTCACACGTGTGCGCGCACACACACACACACATACACACACACACACACGATAGAGCGATGAATCCACAAGTGTAATTTCAGGTATGGGTATGGCCTGAATTCATACCCTGAAAACACAGGGTATGAATAACGAACTAAGTGTATTAACACAGAGACGTGCTTCCCTGTGTCTTCATTGATGGGGTGTGACTCTTGCTTGGAATATAGCAGTGACAAACAATGAGTTGTTTAGAGATGGGAGGACATGCCATAGAAGGTACGTGTCAGACTACCTTCAGAAGGCCTAAAATTTATAGAAAACTGTGAACCTGACATAGAAAGCACAATATAAGCCTTTAGGATTGAAATAATTTGACAACTGTGTAATCTGGTGTGATAGAAGTTTATGGCAATGGTCATTGTCCAGTGAGTCCATATGGAACATTTTTGCTTTGCTTTTTTACCCTCCCCTCTCTCTTCCCTTCCCTTCCCTTTCCTTCCCTTCCCTTCCCTTCCTATACCTTCTTCCCTTCCCTTCCCTTCCCTTCCCTTCCCTTCCCTTCCCTTCCCTTCCCATCCCTTCTCTTCCCTTCCTTTTTCTATTCTTCCCTCTCTACAATCTACATGGGGCTCAAACTCTTGACCCCAAGATGAACAGTCTCATGGTTTTTCAAGTGAGCCAACCAGCTGCCCCCGGAAAATGTTTTTTAAACAAAAACTCACAAGTGACATTCACCATAATAATGAGCAACAGAAGGCTACTTTCTGTGATGAACAGAGCATAAGAGAGTCTTACTTGCTGAGAATTTAACAAAACAGATGGAAATGAAATAATATTTCAATGTTTGGATGCGTGTATGAGGATACAGGTTTGTAAATATGCATACACCGCGTGTGTGTGTATTTGCAATCATATAGGCACACGTCTTTATGCGTATCTATACATACATTTTTTTCTTCACACATGTAATTTTTGCATTTCCACAAAACCTTGTGAAACACGTCCATTAGGGAGCTGACAGAGTAGGGACTCTGAGAACTTGAATAAATTGTTACATGTCAACGAGCTAGTCAGTGACAAAGCTGGAAATTAACCCACGATATATTTTTTTAACGTATTAAGCAGGGGCATCTGGGTGGCTCCGTGACTTAAGCGTCTGCCTTCGGCTCAGGTCATGGTCCCAGGGTCCCGGGATAGAGCCTCGCATCGGGCTCCCTGCTCAGTGGGGAGTCTGCTTCTCTCCCTCCCTCTGCTGCCTCTCCCCCTGCTTGTCTCTCCCTCTCTCCCCCATCAAATAAATAATAAAAAATGTATTGAGTGCATTTACCAATGTGCTTCCACTTCCTGATCTGACCCAAATGGGTTCCTGCACCACAGTTGGTAAACGCTGTGAAATCATAGACCCAAGGGACCTATAGTGTGGAAAGATAGAAAAAGAAAGGAATCCTTTCCCATGCCTCTTTGTCCGTAAAGAGGAGGTGCCTCTTGCCCAGGACGGAGTGTGTGGTGAGCTCATCCCTAACCCTACAGACAGTGCAGACTTCGGTGTGACTGTTCTCAGCTCGTCTGCAAGGAAACGGCCCTCGAGACGGTAATCTCTCCGCTGCCCAAACACCTAGCACGTGGCAGAGCCCCTGCCCTCGCGGTATCTACAGGGCCTGCTGGGCCTGGGGCTGCCCTCGCCTTCCTCTGCGGTTGGAGTTTCATCATCCCTGCACATCTGTCATGCAGAGAACACGCCCATCCCCGTCAGCTGGTGGCCCTGCCGCAGCCGTGGGTTTCTTGCCCATCTCCATTCCCCGTCGCCAGCTCTGCACACGGTTTCAGACACATGTTTCTCTGTGGGCAGCGACCATTTCTCGTTCCCCTTAGTTGCCCTAACAGATTGGCACGAATGCAGCTACTCTGGGACCCTGCATTCGCCCAACGAGAATGGGGAATCCAGAGCCTCAGTTCAGATCAGAGCGAGAGGGCTGGGCTCAGCATCCTCTTGCCTCTGGCAGGTTGCAGCCTTTCCACTGATCAGATGCTGTTCCGTGGACGGATCATGTGGCCCGAGCCACAGACCTCATTGTGGCGTCACAGCCTCGCCAAGGATCCCTTACTTCCATCGGGCAACTTTTTCTTTCATTTTTGTTCTAATGACCTCACAATATTGGGCTTACGTGGATAGTGGTCTGTGATTCTGTTCGTGACCCTTCTGTGCGTCTAGATGAAACGTCCCTGCCCTGCAGCCCCTGAATTGAGATGCTCCAACGGTTCTGACGATAAGACTCCCAGGGGCCTGAAAATGGGTAAGTCATCCGTTCCCATGCCTGGTCCTCCATGAACTACTCTGAGCTCAACTAAGCCTATACTGAACGCCTCTTTGAGTGTCGTTGTGGGAAAGGGTTCCTGTGCAGGTTCGAGGATCGGTGTGGAGTATCACGTGACCGCCCCAGTGGGTCCGTGTTGCTATGGTGTGTCGTTGTTAAATAGTTGTTAAACAGTAAATAAAAGAGTCGAGAAGGCATGAGATGAAATTGACTTGAAACTCAGGAAATGTTCTTCCACTGGGTGACACGCTCTGCGTTCTTGCTAAGGGACGTGTGACGAAGTAGGACAGTGCTTTTGTTTTCATTGATCTGGTTCTCAGGTCACTTGAATAGTACATTTCAACAGCAACATCTGGCCAAAGCAGGCTTCTTCAGTGGTGACGTGAGAATTTCTGCCCCCGTCTTCGTTCTTTTGCTGCTGCAATGGATACTATGGACTTGGCGGTTCATACGCGAGAATCCATTTCTCATACTCTGGAGGCTGGAACTCCAAGATCAGAGCAGTGGCAGACTCGGTGTCTTGTCGTGTTTCCTGGTCTGTAGATGGTCATCTTCTCGCTATTGCCTCACCTTGCAGAAGGGGTGAGGGAGCCCTCTGGGGTGCATTGAATAACGGCACTGATCTCATTCTGAGGGCGCTATCCTCATGACCTAATCACCTGCCAATGGCCCTGCCTCCATATACCATCCCATTGGGGAACGAATTTGGGAGGTGAGTTTTGGAGGGTCACTAACACTCAGGCTGTAGCAGTTCTTAAGGCTGAGCTGGCTTCGTGGCGCCATCTTGACTGATGATATGACATAGACATGGGAAATGAACTGGGAAGCCTACCCCTTTTTCTTGGTAGACTGTAAGCAAGAGTGTGCAGTGATTAGAAACCAGGATCCTCATTTCCCTCAACTGTTTTAGGGTGGAGCTATATACACATTGAGATCATATGAGAATGTTCTAGTGTCCTAGATCCTGTCTCCATGGTATCTGCTGGGGCCATAACCCAGCTATCAGAGAAAGCCAATTCTCACAATGGCTCGTAGTCTCATGTGGTTACAGACACATCGGAAGGACCTGTCTCCGTAGCTTGGGGCGTGGCCTGTGGCTCATATGAGCTTTTGTGTGACGTGTAGGGAATGAATTTTATGCAAGTGCAAGGAAGAGAGAGGAGGTGCTGAGAAGGTGAGAGGGTCAACAGAGGCTGGGGAGAGGGAGGGAAGTCTTTCATGTACATCTTGTAAACCAGAGACCTATGGCACATGCTTCCAACAGGATAGACTCCCCTGATTTATAACCGAGTCCAACAGCCAGACCACACAGGTTTCTTCTGCTGCAGAAAAGAGTGAGCATTCAGGGAACCCATGTGGATCTAAGCCTTCCTTCTCCTGAGTACCATGAGTCATGATAGTTTCCCAAAGACATGGATGTCATTGTGGTGAGAAGCAAAACTTGGGGCAGTGGAGATTAAGAATGAGGCTTTACCCAAAAGTCCAAGCCATACAAGAGATGGAATGGAAGACACCTTCATGCTCTGGTTTGATGGCTGGAAAAGTGTGATCAGCTCCCTCTCTTAATCAGGTGGGAAGGATTAGATCTACTTTTCGACCAATCAAGAAGTCATACAATTCCTTTGCAACTCTGAGTACAGAATGAGAACATTTTCCCGTGGAGTAGAGAGAGTGGGATGTAGGTTTCTAATCTCATTCTCTAATACCATGCCACTGTGTAAACTATGGATGAAAAAAATCACCTTTTCAGTAAAGCCCACAAAGTAACCTTGGCATTTAGGTCATTTTCGTGCACAGGTTGGAGAGAATTCAGAGTTTAATCATATCCTCCGTTTCTGGGGGCAGAAGAAGGGTGACCCTTTGGACGCGTACACGAAGAATTCTCTGTAGGCTGGGAGTGAGTTGGAAGGGCTGACTTGCTAAGTTTATGTTGTACACTTCTATCCTTTCAGCTGGCACCGGGCACTGCGGTTCCCAGGCAGTCTTTATGACAGATGCACTGCGGTGCTGATGATCAGAGTGAACACTTAGGGTTGTATTATTAAAAACATATTTTTGCTGGAGAGTTTACCAGAATGAAGTGTCTTGCTCCTGTTGGTCTTGGGAGAGATCTGGCTAGTTTACAACATCACAATTAGAAAACTTTGGGAACGCAGTCATTTATCTGTGCACATCAGTGGTGCTCACACTCAGATTTCTTTCCTAGGGTGTGTTTTAAAAATGCATGGCTTGTAGACTAAAATAATCTCTTCAAAGACTCTTGCAAGAATATAGCTTAAACAGACGATGATTTCAGAGCTGTTTTTTATTCCCCCAATGGTTGAATCGCTAAGGGACTCTGTGCTGTCCTCCCCACCATAGTCACAAACAGAAGCTATTTTCCCAGATCTGTGCCAGGGAAACATTCTGTTTGACCACAGCCCATTTCGAGAGGGAGGGTCATAAGGGCCTTGGGCAATTTTAAGTTTGAATAATTGTAGATGAACAGAGGATTGATGCAGATACCTTAATCTGGTTTTTTATTCATCAAAACCCAGTTCTTCAGAGGAACTCCGGGTCAAGTTCACCAACTCAATTTACAAAATTGCTCCGCAACATCTCACTAAGCTAAAACTTGTCCATGGGAAACTTGGAAAATTTGGAAGAAGGAGGCAGGCATTTGCTCTTAATGGAACACGATTTTATGTAGACAGTGAGGTTGTTTCAATCATATGCACACAAGCGCTTTTTAAATCCGAAGGTAACCCAATAAATGGTCCCGCCGGAGCAGCCCGCCTCTTAGAATATTGGGGGATTTCCTGGTGGATTAGGTCCAAGAAACATTTTCCTTTCCCAGAGAGACGTTACTGTATATTTTCTTATAAAGGTTTCTTATAGGTTTCCTTTTTATATTCTTCATCTATCAGTAATGAATTTTATTTTAGATATGAGAGGAAAAGTCCATGTTCTTTTTTTTTCTATTAATCACCAATTATCCCATCACACTGACTGATGAGTCCCTCTCTTCGTGCACAATCTGTAGTGCTACCTCTATATTATGTTGTGTTTCCATACATGGATTTGTATATTTCTGGACTAGCTCATCCTTTCTTTTCCCATGGTGAACTGTCCATTTTTGAGCCAACAATTATAATCGACTATTGAATGTATTAAGGCTACCTTAACGTGTTTTTCTATAAACGTATACCAGGTTTAACTTTACTAGGTGCCATAGATTTTTATTTTTAAGGTCTTATTTCTTTATTTGACACACAGAGAGAGAGCACAGACAGTGGGAGCCGTAGGCAGAGGGAGAAGCAGACTCCCCGTTGAGCAGGGAGCCTGACTCAGGGTTCAGTACCGGGATCTTGGGATCATGACCTGAGCCGAAAGCAGACCCTTAACCGACTGAGCCCCCCAGGCGCCCCTAAGTACCATAGGTTTTATGATTAACCATAATTTTAAAAAAATATTCATTCTAAGTCATTTCTCGTATCTTTAAATGTCATATGACTTGTATATTGATCTCACAGTAGCCCAACTTGAACAGTTCTCGCATCTGTTCGGTACTTGGCCCGTGGATTATTTTGGGTTTTCCACAAGGCAATTATTTCATCCACAAGCCATGGCCTTCGTTTTTCTTTCTTATCCTTATCCTTTTGGCTAATGCCAAAATAATGCATTATTTTATTCTATAATATGTGGCCTTCCATGCAGAATACAATAGAAATGATTCTGTCTTGCACTTGTTAGGAGCTCTACATTTGTAGTACTTCATTAGGTAAGATGTTTACTTTTCCTATGTCACTGATGGTCAGTACCATGAATGAGTCTTGAATTAAATGTTTAATAAATTTGCTCTAGGGAGACATGACTTTTTTTTCTTTTTTCTTGAGAAACATCGTATCTGGGCTGCCTGGGTTGCTCAGTTGGTTAAACGACTGCCTTCTGCTCATGTCACGATCCTGGGTTCCAGGGATTGAGCCCCCCGTCAAGCACCCTTCGTAGGAAGAGTCTGCTTCTCCTTCTCCTTCTGACCCTTCCCCTACTCATGCTCTTTGCTCTCCCTCCCTCTCTCTATCTCAAGTGAATAAGAAAAAAATCTTTAAAAAGAAAATATCGGGGACGCCTGGGTGGCTCAGTTGGTTAAGCAGCTGCCTTTGGCTCAGGTCATGATCCCAGCGTCCTGGGATCGAGTCACACATCGGGCTCCTTGCTCGGCAGGGAGCCTGCATCTCCCTCTGCCTCTGCCTGCCATTCTATCTGCCTGTGCTCCCTCTCTCTCTGACAAATAAATAAATTTTTAAAAAATTAAAAAAAAATAAAAAGAAAATATCGGGGCACTTGGGTGGCTCAGTGGGTTAAAGCCTCTGCCTTCGGCTCAGGTCATGATCCCAGGGTCCTGGGATCGAGCCCCGCATCGGGCTCTCCCTTCAGTGGGGAGACTGCTTCCCCCCCTCTCTCTCGCTGCCTGCCTCTCTGCCTCCTTGTGATCTCTGTCTGTCAAATAAATAAATAAAACCTTAAAAAAAAAAGAAAATATGTATACTTGTAATCAATAATAAGTTAGGTGTATAATATTGTAAGTTCATTCCAGTCCTTGTGAAGACTAAAAATTAGCCTGATTTTTACAAAGATACTGTTGAATAGATTAAAAAAAAAATTTGGCAATTCCTTAGGAATTATGGTGTCATTCATAATTATCAGGACATATTATTGATAATTGGCTACTGAATTATGAGATACAATGTTTCCACGTTACAGTTCATAATATGGACATGGATTCGGTCAGTGGTAGCATTGAGATCACACCACACATATTAATTGACTTATCTAATATCTTGCGTGATGTTGATAAGTATCGGTGGGTAGAACCACAAAATATCAAGAACGGTGTGTCTTGTATAAATTAGCTACAGTATCATGTCCGTGCAGTGTTCATACGAACGACATGCCTTTCCTGGCATGCACTAGCTCCCTGAAGGCAGTGAGAGGCTCAAGATGTTGTTGACGAGGGAGGTGTTGGCCATGGCACAGAGCAGAACGATGTCGCTGGACTGAATCAGGTGGCTTAGTCCACGGGGAGTCATGGGATAAATCAGCTTGACCTTCAGGTCTGTGTTTCAAATGTAGCTTCTGATTGAGCCTGCTTCCACGTTTCTACTTTACCTGGGGCCGCCAGCCTGTGTTTGTTCTCTGGAATTTCCAGTCCTGCTGCAGTTTACCTCCGTGGCTGGGGTGATGCGGGTACAATCTTCCTGTGAGACGCCTCCAAGGTGACTTTCAGAAAAGACTGCCCATATATTCACATCACATGGTTAAGCCTCACTTCCCGGCACTTCCACTGTGTCCCAGTCATACAAAGACCTTCTGGTCTTCAGAATGAGGAAATGACCTGCCGGGAGGCCTCCAGTCATCTCCTTCTGAAATCCTCTGTCAGTAAACGGTCCCCGTGTCTCATCGGGGCCCCCGCTCAAGACATATATTTACTTTAAAAAAAAAAAATACCTCTGTGTGTTTTCAACTCACAAGAGCTGAGTCTTCTCCAGAACGACGTGACGACTTTGAATGGGGACCCCATCTGGGCAACGTCCTTCTTTATGGTAATAACCCAGAGGGCCGTCTATTCATTTATAAGAGCTGATTATTTGCTTGCAAGGACTGAGTTCGTGTTCTTTCCAATTTGTTTCCTCTTGTGTTGAGGAGTTCAGCTTTGCCACTCAGGCAGGAGTCATGTACCCAGGCTTCTCATGCCTTTTTGCATCTGGAGAGATGCCTCCATGCTGTATATTTAAGGCAAAAGTGTAGGTGGCTATTCCTTTGGGACAGACAAATTTCCATCTATTTTGTGCAAAAAGAGGCCAAAATACAGATTCTGGGAACTCCTTTTCCTTTGTTGACTTAGGGCCCTTGTTTCAAATAAAATAATGTATTCAAGAGAACCATTGAGTTGAAGTGAAATTCTCAGGGATTTCCTGAGGTTCTGATTTTAAATGTTTCCAAAGAACCGTTGCGTTGTGCGGTCCTTTTAGATCGTTAAAAAGAACGCGTCAGCTGCTGGTGACAGCACTGACCTCTCTTCACTCCTTATTTCCAAGGGCTTTTTAAAAATGAATTTTTGCCGTTTCATACATTTTGCATCCGGATATCCTGCATTGAAAGTAACAGCAGCCTAGAAGGGAGACCCTCTTTGATGGAAGAAATATTTTTTACAGTCAGTTAGATTCGGGGGGCGGGGGTGGCTAAAACATTACATGCTGATAATTTCCCTCCAGCGTTTTCCTAAGGAGAAACAAGCCGTTTTAGGTTTATGTCCTAAGAGCTTGATGCACGAAGAAATGAGATTTACGTTGGTTTGGTGCTATTCTCTGCTTGGCCAGGATCCCAAGCTTTGGGACTATTTGTATGTGCATAGATTCCTTCTAACCAAAGACCTATTTCATGAAGCTTACTGGCGGTATTTTTTCTAACAGTGGAGTCTCATAGCACTGATGGGAGAAAGACACTTAAGAAATCACTCTCATACCCGAGAAGGAAATTGAGACAATGTTTCTTCTCCTCTGTTATGACCACTGTGCCTGGAGCTCAGGGCCAAATTTGTATATGATTTTAGATTCTTGAGCTCACTTTTTTTAATGTAATTATTCACTCTTCCTTTAACTTTTTGGCTTTTGCCTTCTTAGTCAATTCTTAGTGGTTTGGGAGTTCCTTAATCCAAATCATTTATTATGGAGCATTTTCAAATATTTGTATTATAAAATATTAAACAGATCACCTTATAGTATTATAGTAAAAGAAGATCAGTTTACAGTTTTTGAAACTTAATCTAATCTTCATGTATTCAAGAGTGCTAGACCAGACACCAGTCAGTGTTTTGTGTTGGGGACCAGAAAACAGATTCTTTTGGCTTTGGGGACCCGGGTTTCCCCCTTGCCACTCGTGGTTGTTGTAAAGCGGGATTAGCCACAGAGAACACATGACCAAGCAGGCAAGTCTATTTCAATAAAACTTGATGTAGAAACACTAACTTTTGCATTTCGTATCATTTTCATACACCATGAGATGGTGTGCTTCTCTTCATTTGTTGATGGAAATCTGCAGTCCCCAGTCTTAGCCTGTGGGGTGTACAGGAACACGCCATGGACAGTGGGTCCATTTCCCAGTCCCATTCTGCGTCTCACAGCCAGGACTGAAGTTGACGAAATGCCAGTTGTGGATTGTATCTTGTACCTACCTCGAAGAGGGGATCCTACCCAGGAGGTAACTGGTAGGGGTGCCCATTGTGTCCTACACACTCCCTACCTAGAAGGGGGGACCTGACAGTCCTGCACTCAGCACTCCCGAGTTCCTCATGCATCTGGACAAATCCCAGAGACACACTGTCATTTTCCCATGGATTTAGGTGGATAGGACACTTTCTTTTGTCTCCTTGAGGGACAGTACCTGGTACCTGGGAGTCATTTATACTATTATTCAAGAACACGTTTGCAAAAGAATCACATATGACATAACACAGACAGACCCTTTATACTGATTAAGAATCCCTGAACTGGTACGTAGTAACACCAAAGGGCAGCTTGGTGATTCATTTCGATGATGGGTTTTTGTTTTTAGGTTTTGTTTTTCTTTTTGTTTTTTTCATAAAACAAAGAAATCATTTAGGTTTACTTAATGATAAGCTCATTCCTGCCTTTTAGAAAGAAATGTATGACCTTTCCTTGAATACATTTCTCTGGCCTGTTTTTCTGGAGTTCTTCAACAGTCTTGTGATAAACGTTGATTTCCAGCAGACCCAGTGTGATAATGTCCCCCACATAAGCTCCACTCTGTCACTGTAAGAAATGTGCTGTCTCCTCCTAGCACTGCCGCGGGATCCTTCTCAAATACCACCAAAGACTTCCTGATGACAATTTCAACAGAAAGTTCTCGTTTCTCATCATATATGGTGGAATAACACAGTCAGGCCCATGATTGAACACTGTGGCTATGGATGTTGTCACCCGAAGTCCTGGTGGGTAAGGCTGGTACAAGTTTTTCAGATCATTGCCTCTGAACATCAAATTCATGATTTAAAGATTGCCCACCAGCCCCACTTATCTACCTAATGAGCAGGAATTGATTGCCAATTGTATGCTAGATTTTGTGCCTGGCTCTAGGGAAACAAATGTTTCTGCTGTTCTCTTACACATTAATAATTAACATGGAAACGCATTCTTCATTTATCTGGATTCCATCTGTAAAAAGCGTTGGGTTAGCTCCTGAGTACAGTTTAGTATCGGGCTACAATTGTGTAAATCAACAGCAATCTAGACCTGCCCTTTTCAGGCACCACAGTGAACACTTGGATGTAATCGTCAAGGTTTCTGAAACTCTCCAAATGATAGGTTCCACATTGCTTAAGCAAAATGCATTTTAAAGTTCCATTTTGCCGTACATACCCAAATTATGAAATATGGTAACTGTACACACTTTCAATTAACTTACCACTTAACGTGTGAGTATAAGATGAAATAAATCGAAGCTAATTATTTCAATATGTATTTTTCAGCGTGACTGTAACTCTGGCATTTATACCCAGGTAACAGACAATTAAATACCCTAACGTGACTCCTGCATACATTGAAACATTAAAATTAACTCACACGAGATACCTTCAAATGCTGATTGCATCAGATGCAAATGACTAATCGAACCGCATAAATATTGATGAACTTCTCAAGTTTGGAGTTGCTACTGTTGAGTTTTACTGCTTTCCTTTTGCATCGCTAAGATGGAAATTCTTCTCTGGATCTCGGGAACGTGCTATTATTAACGTGGCCCAAACACGTCCCATGCAATAATGTACACCTAAGAAAAAACAGGAGTGTGTATAGAATGACGGTAAACGCATTTAGCTCAGTCTGTCTCTTAAGTGCGCCCGAACAGTGTATCTTTTGGCAGAAGCCACAGATGTAGCCGGAGACAATTGTTTTGTGCGAGGACACTCTCTGCGATCAGGATGAACTTTTGGTTGTACTAAAAATTAAAACAGCAATCTGCTTACTACTCCGTGTCCGTACCCATGGGATAAAATATTTGATGACACGTGCATTCCACGTATAGATGTCTTCTGGACTGGGAGCTGGGAGCTAACACTCAGGCATTGCCGTAATGGGCTTCTCTGATTGTTTTGTCTCTAGAGGTGGGAGCATGCTGGATGGGTGTCGACTTTGTTCTGCACCTTTGGGACAGTTTCCATGTTTTGCCATTTTTCTAAGCAGAGTTACTTACTAAGGGACAGGCAAGGTGTAACAGAACTCTTTGG
>PISX010036753.1:0-11657 GCA_004024625.1 Mellivora capensis | reverse complement strand
TTAGCAGAAATGAAGGGTATTATTTTTCCTTGCAGCCAGTGTAGGTTTAATGATTTATACAATTGTATTCACAGAATTAATAACCATAATGACCTAAGTCTGCAAAAATAACTAAGGAAAGATTAAAAACTATTCATTATAACACATTTATTAGTGAAGAAAAGAACTCATACTCTTATGACATTTTTTATTGATTTATACCTGCTCAACTAGAAAGATCTTTTTGACTTTTGCTGCCTTGGTTTATCAGTCAAAAAAAAAAAAAAAAAAGAAAGAAAGAAAGAAAAAGAAAAAAAAAAGCTAGACTGTATTAGCTTGTCCTGAAAAATATTCTACTGTTATATATGATGTTGCTTACAAATGGCTGTGTGGTCAAATACATTTGGGATCTCTAGGATCAAGCAAAGCTGAATAGGGTTCTTTTCTGCAGTATTCTTCAAAGCCTTTAATATGGTAATATGTGTTATGAGTTTCCAAAGAGAGGACGAGATCAATATTACTTATTTTTGCTTTTGTCTCAGGCTTTAAGATGGATCAGCAAGTGTTACTGACCCTTGATATTTTGTTCTTCATGGATTTTCCCCCATTAATTTGTCTCTTAAATGCTGCAATAAAATATTATTTACCTTGATTACTGAGTTTCTTGGTAACCTCTTCCATTTTGCACTGAAAGTAATGCCTCTTATGCTTCGCTTCCCTCCCCCCTGGGTCTGGAGTGCCAGTGTCACCGTATTTCTGCAAGACAATGCTAGTCTAGAGATACTCCCACACATCTATGTACTCAAGAGCACATGTCCAAGAACGCTTGTGGTTGCTTTCACAAATGCAATCACAAAATTAGAAATAGCTTCTATGTTTATCAACAGGATAATTGAGAGTTTGTCTCCATGCAAGGACATTCTTATTTTTACGAAGTTAAGATAAACCAATTCATCGTCCTACATACATAACCAAGAAGAAAGCTCCAGTACATGGGGAGTATGTTGAGCAGAAATACAGGTCGTAGAATATTGTATGAAGTGCAGTACCAATTGTTCAATGTTTTAAAAACAGAAAAAATAACAAATGTTCTTTATGGATATACATAAATATATGTATAAAAGTATAAAAACTATAGAAGTATAAAAACAGTAAAAGTATAAAAATACAGACATTGGGGAACCTGGATGGCCTAGTCTGTTAAGTGGCTAACTGGATTTTGGCTCAGGTCATGATCCTAGGGTCCTGGGATGGAGCCCTGGGGTGGGCTCCACTCTCAGTGAAGTTGGCTTGAAGATTCTCTCTCCCTCCCTCTGCCTCTCCTCTGTCTCTTTCTCTCAAATAAATAAATAAGCAAATGAATCTTAAAACGAAACAAAAAACATGGGCATGATAGAAGCCAATTTCAGAATAACTGCTGTTTCTGGGATGGGAAATAGGGTTAGGAAAAGTCATATTAGAGATTTCAACTGTATGGTTAATTTGCTTTAAACAAAAGACTGGAAAGAAAATGGCAAATTGTCAGAATTTGTTAAGTCTGCCAGTGGGGACGGAGATATATCTTGTGTTATTATTCCCCATAGTTTTCCCCACATTAGAAACAGTTCACCATAACAAGTAAATGGGAAAAGTACATTATGTGAGAGAGTTTGTTTTGTTTTGTTTTGTTTTGTTTTTACAAAAAGACTAAGTTTCAAAGACTTGGTGCCACTCTTGCAATTTAATAAAAGTACTGGGAAGGTTCTATTCACCTTCACAAGTTGGAAATGTAGCTTGGTGTAATGGCAAATGCTAATTAAAGCTTTGGAGAGGGGTGAAGTCCTAACTTGGCTGCTTTCTAGCTGTGTAAGCTTGAGTGATGTTGTTAAGTTTTTGTTTTCCTGTCTATGATATAAGGATTATAATATTTGTGGGGGTTGTGATGAGGGTCAAAGTGACAACTGGTCAAGTGTCTAGCACAGCTGACATTCTAGAAACTTCAGGCTTATGTACATTATTGCAGATTTTCTTTTTCTTCCTTTATATCTTTGACCTCCTGTGTACCCCCTGGTTTTGTTTTTACTTCAAGGCCAAAGGAAGAGGAACTCTGCTCAAAGAAGACTAAAACCACAAGCACACTTTACTATGTCCCTGAGAAAAGCAAATGGCTATCAACACAATGAACATATATATTTTGGCAGAATGAAATTTAATCAAAACTTTATTGTGCAATGGCTCTACTGCTTACCCAACTGATCTCACAGAGAAGCTATGAAAATGAATTCTGTGATGAGTAAGAAAGCCTTCCCAGATGGATTCTTGCTTCTTCTGCAGTCGTCAACTTGGGGGACTTTTCCTCCTTTTGGCAGGTTTGAAATGGAAAGCTCATAGTCCCAGGGACCTCTGAAGCCCAGAGCTGGAACTGCAGGGGTACTAGATATATATTATTAGGATGACCTTAAACTAGTTCCCAATGAACACAAACTAGCTGTTAGAATTAAAATGATCTTCAGTGTGATTGTTTCAAGTGCTCCCCACAGAGATGGAGAAGTGAGCTAAGATATTCCTAAATCATACATCATTCCGCTTATTGGGGTGCTCCAAGGACAGATAAGATTGCCAGAGTTCCTTCTTTAATTAGTCAGTCCACACGTTCATTTGTCCACCCAGACATTAACCCTTCCATCCAGTGAAAAGTGAAGGGAAACCATAAAGGAGAACCCACCATGTGTCCAGGATTATGTTAGAAGCACTTTACATACAGTATTTCATGTAACCGGATTATTATGTGAGAGGGCTATACTTTCCAGTATGAAGGTGAATGTGGCATAGTCTCTGAATCAGAGAAGTATGATAGTGTAACTGGGGCAATAGTATAATTATACAAATAACTAATATAAAGCACAAACACAAAATATGATGTTCAAAGAAAATTCTACAGGAATCAGAGGAAGAGATGTCAAACAGGGGATGGCGTTAGGAAACAAAGAGGGAAGACTTTGAACTGGTTATAAGTGATCACGCAAAACCAGCACACAGGACAGGGTGAAGAACATACCAGGTGGAGGAAAATGGTGAATAGAAGCATGAAAGAAGGAAAGTTCAGGCTGGAAGAGAATATCATAAAATCTGAACTGATGGGATTGGAATCATGCATCCATTCCTTTTATGGAATGACTTCATCGTAGCCTGGAGAATGTCCTCCTATCATCACTCCAAAACATTGTGTCTCCACACCCTTAGACATTTCTAGCTCTGATCATACAAAATAACATGCCCAGACCAGAACAGAAACTATTCATACTGTGGATTTATTCCTTTCTTACAGTGTGATACTAGGGCCCCTACTTTTCTCCTTGGGTGGAGACTTGGGAGCACATAAAAGATCTTGGAACCTGGAAAGACAGGCAACTTAGAGATGGCATATTTATAGCAGTGGTCTAGAACCAGCAAGAGGTAGAGTCAAAAATGGCTGAGCCATTAAGGGTCTGTTTCTTCCCTTTCACAGCTTTGGTTCTCTGGGTCTTCACTGTCCTCCTGTCGCCAGCAGACTGTGTCCCCTGTCCTCTGCCTCCATGAGGACACTGATGCATTGGCATGCCCCCATGATCCTTACCACCAAACTTTTTTCTCTCTTGTTTTTTTTCTTCCCCAAATAAGAATATGATCAAACTTCTTCCATGAAAAAAAAAATACAAAAAACCACCATCCAACTCTTTCCTGATGCTAAATCTTTGCTATTTTTGCCAATTACCCACCCATTCCTTACAGTCAAGTTCTTGAAAGAGTTCATCTGCATTTCCCTTTTCCATTTCCTCTTGTCTAAACTACTACTTAGCCTACTGTGTCTTGGATTCTACCCCATCCCTCCACCAAAATGGCTCTCACAGTATTAGTTCCATATTGCTGTGTAACAGATTACTTCAATACATAGCAGTTCACAACAACAAATAATTGCTATCTTACAGCAATCAGGACTTTGGAAGTGGCTGGGTATTCTGGCTCAGGATTTCTCACAAGCTTGCAATAAGGGAGAGCTACAGGAGAGCGACAGTCATCTCAAGGGTCAACTGAGATGGGAGGAGACTTCTGCATTCCCTCACATGGTTGCTGGCAGGCCTTGGTTCTTACCCGTTTTGTTCAGAGGCTTCAGTTCTCATTAAGTGAGCCTTCTTCATGGGGCTTCTGACAACATGGAAACATGCTTCCCCTAGAACAAAAGACTAGAGAGTGAGACAAAGAGAGAGAGAATGCATCTAAAAAAGACAATGGAATGCCACAGTCCTCCATAACCCAAACTTGGAGGTGACACACAATCACCTCCATGACATGTTAGCTGTCACACAGACTGTTCATGGCATGATGTGAGGGGGACCACACAGGGTCCTGCAAATAGCTGCAGGCTGGGTCAGTGGGGTTGATCTTTCAGTCTGTCCTCCATACTCACTACAATCACCACTGAGGACTTCCTAATGGCCAAATCCAGCAGACCCTTTCCTGCCTTTACCAAGTGTTATGGACTGCATGTTTGTGCCCCTCCCCAAAATTCATATGTTGAAACCTTAATGCCCACTGTGATGGTATCAGGGGGTGGGTCCTTTGTGAGGTGGTTAGGTTATGAAGGTGGAACCCTTATGGTGGGATAAGAAGAGATGAGAACTTTGTTCTTTCTCTCTCCCTCCATCATGTGAAGACATAACCAGGTCCTCACCAGGAACTGAATGGGCTGTCCTTGTTCTTAGGACTTCACAGTCTCCAGAACTGTGAGTGAAATACATTTCTGTTGTTTAAGCCACCAGACTGTGGTAGTTTTGTTATGGCAGCCCACACTGAATACCAAGTAAAAGATTTTGCCTTAGTGTAACATTTCACTCCACCTGAACCTTCCCTCCTAACCTCTCTTCTCTTTTATGTGTGTGATTTCCCCCTCTTGGGTTTCCTTCTACTTCTTGGGCTGCTAATTCTCAGTCTCTAGTTTGCCTCCTAGGCATGGGTATACTTTCCAGGAAAATGCCCTTGGGTCCCTGATTGCCTTTCCCAAACCTGGTGGTTCTAAGCTGAACTCATTATCCCCTTTTCATACCTTGTCTTCCTGTGGTCTCCATGTCAGTGAATGGCCTGGGACCTCACCTGCTCCTCAACATCAGGGGTATCAGCATTGTTAGAATGTTTGGCTTAATTAGAGTTTGCAAACTATGGAGTCTCAGGAATATTTTGCTTATTTAAGCTAAATCATGTCTATAGTAAGTGAAAAAATTTAAAAACCCAGATTTTTAAGAAAGATTTTATGTATTTATTTTAGAGAGAGAGAATGAGAGGGATGAGGGGCAGAGGGAGAAGCAGACTCCCCACTGAGCAGAGAGCCTGATGTGGGGCTCAATCCTGGGACTTGGGGATCATGACCTGAGCTGAAGGCTGATGCTTAACTGACTGAGCCACCTAGCCGACCTGGATTTTAGTTTCTTTTTTTTCATATTTCACAAATATGAAATATGAAATTTCATATTTCATATTTCTTAGTTTCATATTCTTTTTTAAAAAGATTTTATTTATTTATTTGACAAAAGAGAGAGAGAGAGAGTGATATCACAAGTAGGCAGAGCAGCAGCTAGAGTTGGGGGGGAAGCAGGCTCCCCACTGAGCAGAGAGCACAATGTGGGGCTTGATCCCAGAACTCTGAGAGCATGACCTGAGCTGAAGGCAGAGGCTTAACCCACTGAGCCACCCAGGCACCCCTGGTGTACTCTTAAAACCTGACAATAACCAAACTGTGGAAAGAGCTGAGATACCCTTCACCAGATGAATGGATAAAGAAGATGTGGTCCATATATACAATGGAATATTGCTCAGCTATCAGAAAGGATGAATACCCAACTTTTGCATCAACATGGATGGGACTGAAGGAGATTATGCTGAATGAAATAAGTCAAGCAGAGAAAGTCAATTAAATGGTTTCACTTATTTGTGGAACATAAGGAATAGCATGGAGGACATTAGGAGAAGGAAGAGGAAAACGAAGGGCGCGGGAATCAGAGGGGGACATGAACCATGAGAGACTATGGACTCTGGGAAACAAACTGAAGGTTTTAGAGGGGAGGGGGGTGGGGGGATGAGTTGGCCCACTAATGGGTATTAAGGAGGGCATGTGTTGCATGGAGCACTGGGTATTGAACACAAACAATGAGTCTTAGAACATTACATAAAAAACTAATGATGTACTGTATAGTGACTAACATAATTAGGAAAACAAAACAAAACAACAACATGACTGTTTACATGACAACACTAACTGGGAGCTGAGTGGTAGCTACCCCACTTATTCTAGGCATGTACCATCCCATCTGCTGTGTGGTTTGCCATGGTCCCCACTGTTGCCTACTGATCTCTAAGAAGGTCCCTGGAATGCTTTGCTTGCTTGCTTTCCTATTTATTTATTTATTATTACCTGCACAGACCTTGTAGTAAAGTGTGTTATACAATTGTCTGGAAACATGCTGGTGCCTTTTTTTTAGTGTTGTAGAATTAATCATTGCAGGTGCAAAAATATAGATACTATTGTAATAGTCAGAAAATGTGGGCTTCACATAGCTCCACCTCAACCTCTAAATAAAGGAAAATGAAGTCAAGTTCCCTGTGAAAACTGGTTCCTTTTGGTAATCTGTGGTAGCTCCTTTTTGCACCTGCTGGTGTCAATCATAAACACATGGCAAATAAGCTTCCTGATTTGCTTGTATTTATACAACAGTTAGAAAGAGAAGTTAGAGCATATTTGGTCCAAGGACTATGGAAAGATCGCAATGATCAAATCACCCAAACTTGCTCAGTGATTTTTTTTCTCTCTTGGTCAGACACATTTATTTCAGTTGGATGGGTTATTTCTGCTTAAAGCTCTCCAGGTTATCAGGGTTGATAGGAGACAGGTGTCACTTTTCTACACCACAGAATTATTCCAGTCAGGTCGAGTCAAACCCCCTGGAAGCTGGGCCATCACTCACCTTTCTTGCAGCTCCTTCCTGAACTGTGCTTCCAGTAAGGGATGGTACCAGGCCTTGCAAACATTGGGTTTGGTAGCCTCAGCTCCTTGTAATTAGGATGCCAAGGGCATACACGTGAGCCTGAACAACTGCTTCTTTATAAGTGAAACAGAAAATGAGGTTTTTGAAAACTCCACACAAAAATTTACTCTATTATTAAATCAGAGATGAATAACATGTAGGGATGATCATAAACAAAGAAAACTAGATAGATGATTCATTCAATTCATTTCAGTTCCCTGATAACATTTTGCAGGCGTGATCAGGGTTCTTCTCTGCTAAAGCTAGGCCACAGTTTACCTTGTCTGCCAGGAGTTTGTTGGTTGGATTTACGACCATATTTTTTCACATATAAAGATCTCTAGAAACCTAATTTTTTCAGGGGTCTTCATCTCCTTACAAAAGTTTATGTACTGTTTCCCATGTTTCTTTCATAAAACAGGGGAGAACATTTTAAAACCAGGTTACTTTTAAAAGGTCTATATATATATTTTTTTCTTTTTCGCTCTACTAAGCTATATTTTATAAATAAAAATATGGCATGAGCCAAATACATTCATATTTCAACACAATAGAGTTTCTGTACAAGCAATGAAATTTAAGTATCTTATCAAATGAATTCAATTCCACATTGAATTCCCGTCTCTGAGCCACCATGTTTCTGAGAACTTATTACTTCTGGCAAGAGAAGAAACTGGTCACTCTTACAGTAATTCACTCTGGACAGGTAGGGGAGTAAAAACCTGATCTCTTGAAGTAAAGTGAAACCAAATAATTAAGTTAGTCCCAAATGGCACTGTTTGCTACTTTAATTGCAAAAAAAAATTGCTACTTCACAGCATTAAAAGGAGGGTTCAAGAGTGTCAAAACTTGGCCATTTGCTTCAATTTCCATTTTATTTTGGCAGGATCTCCTTTGGCTGAATGAGTACAAAGTCGACTTGATTCAAGAAGAAAACGGGATAAAAGAAGAAGAAAGGGAAAGTAAGCAGATATTGGGGTAAGGGAGAGGGAAAGGAAACATTTACTGCGAATGAACTATAACCAGGCATTTTGTATATTTTATCCCATTTATATGTCACAAATCCCTGATAAGTAGGTATTGTGTTCACACTGTGGATAAAAGGTATGAGATGCTAAGAGATTGGTGGGCTACTTCCCAAACTCATGTTCTTTCTATCACTACCTGGGGAATAAGGAAAAGTGAGAAAAAAACAGCTTTGATGGATTATGACCTGTTCATTTTAGGGATTTGTTGGGAAATTGCTTCCAGGGAGGTGTGGGGCTTGAAGGGTTGGGTTGAGGACAACAGGCTGAGACGTATCATTTTAAAAGGCTGAGAATCAAATTTGAGCTCCACAGAGATCTGGCAAACCTCCTAAATGCCTAGGCTTATGTCTTGATGGTTTGGGAGTATTAGGAAGGATTTTGTGTTTCCTTGAATTTAGCCTGGTGATGGATTTAGACTGGTGATTTAGTGAGTGATGGACAAGGCCGTATGTTTAATCCATTGAGGAACAGGAAGTGGGCAGGTGACAGACATGATCTGATTTAGGTGTTACAGACCTGCAGGAAATCTGGGTGGTGCAGTCGGTTAAGCTTCTGACTCTTGGTTTCAGCTCAGGTCATGATCTCAGGGTTGTGAGATCAAGCTCCCTATCCAGCTCTGCGCTCAGCATGGAGTCTGCTTGAAATTCTCTCGCACTCTCCCTGCCCCTCTCAGGGACTCTCTTTCTCTAAAATAAATAAATAAATCTTTAAAAAAGGAAAAAGAAAGGAAAAGAAAGGAATGGTTAAGCTTGCTTTGTGGACAATAGACAATAAGGGCTCAAATATAGAACGAAGCCAACCAGCCAGTGGCCTAGGTAAGGTAGGGTGATGGCGAGAACCAGAGTGGTGGGGTGGAGAGTAAGGAGTGGTTGGATTTATATTGTCTTTTAAAAGTAGAGCTAAAATCTGGTTGTTGGGTGTGAGACAAAGATGCAAAGTCAAGGATAATGTCACGGTGTTTATTTGGCATGAGAAATGGATTGAAACTGTGATGGGAGGATACCAATAAAAATATCAGAAACATTTTTAAAAAGATAAAAACAGAATGAAGTCCAGCTTGGTATATAATAACTTTGATTAATCTGTTAGTCATTTAAGTGAAAATGTTGGTAAGACAGTTGGACGAAGGAGTCTGAAGATACTATATATGAGTTAGATATCAGGGCTGGAGGTCTATCCACAAATGTATAGTATTTAAATCCATGAGATTAGGTGAGATCACTACAGGAGTGAGTGTGGAGAGAGTAGAGAGGTCCATGGATCAAGGGTCACTCTGGCGTTGGTGTTAAGAATCACCACAGGGCCATCTTGGAGCCACCCACGATTCTCTTACACATCACATCCAATTAATCAAGCAAATCCCTCTTCTAGCCCTTCCATAGCTGTCACCCCAATCCTAGCTGCCATGAGCGTTCCCCTTGATGGTGGCAGTCACTGTCCAACTTTGTTAATGGTGGCCCGGGAAGACTGATACAGACGGTAGCGACTTTTGCAGTGATTGATCTCTGGGCAACAGTACCTCTCTCCTCCTCTCCCCACTTCAGTCCTCTAGTCCTTTTAACACTTTGAAAGAGTATCTCCTGTATTAAATCTCTTCATGCTGAAAATGTCTAAGGTGATTTCTGTTTTTCTGACTAAATCCTCACTGATATTTGTTACCAATGATGATAGTGGCACATCCCATTGGGTGGAACTACATTTGCTGATGTAGGTGCAATTGCCAGAGATTTTGAAAGCTCTGTGGTATCTTGAGCAGCTGGCATGGTTACTCTCCATTTGCTTGTTTTGTTGACTAAAGCCTTGACTCAGCAGGGGCGTAACTCAATGAAGATGAGGTGACATAACTTCCTTGGTATAATGGGAAAGAAGGAATCCAAAGACTTAGGGAGATGAAGGTTAGAATAAATTTTGCAGTTGTGACTCTCCCCCCTTCCACCGTATCTCTAAGAGGACCAAAAGTAGTGAAAACTGCATTGACAAGTGAGATGCCATAATTTTATAATGCTCTGTACTGTCTATCTCCTGCTAGCTGGGGATGAGGGTGATAGGTGTCCCCATTCTAATGTACCCTCAGAGTGGCTGAGACCAAGCAGAAGCACTTTCGTGCCTGGGACAACAGGGGCCCAGCTCCTAAAATGGTCAGTATGGGTGGAACAGCAATCTGAATGTTATGACTCTTTGTGGTTATTTCATCAGTGTCCTTGGGACTGGTAGTGGGACAGCCAACTAAAGCAGCTAATATAGTCAGAAACATTTGCGATCTAGACAATAGGCAGAGCTTGTGGTGCCCCCATAGCCTCATGTCCTCTCACTGTGAACCCACTCAAGCCAGTTCATTGATCTGGAGCCTCTTGAATGAAAAATAGACTGAGTCTTCTTGAAGAAGGAGCAGTGATGCTGTCACAATTGCATAGTATAAATATTCTTCTGCAACTTCCCCCAAAGGACCTGGATCCATATATCAGGATGATGGTGAATTGAGGAAAGAGAAATAGCAATATCTTTAGGAATTGTAGTCAGTAAATCAGAATTAGTGTTAATTCCTGGGGACCTGAATGCATCCATAGTCTCTGAGAGTTGGGGCTTATGGATGTTGGGTGATAAATGGAGTATGGGTCTAAGCCTGATAGGTCTGTGATCAAAGGAGTGAGACTGATACAAAGCAAAGGTCAAGCAAAGCTTTATTTTGCACCAAGCATTGAGAATCAAACCGACCGATCGGGCTGCCTCTTACAGAGAGGGCGACCACTCCCAGCCTCACAGACCAAGTTTTATAGAGCAAGGGCCATGTGGTTGAGCCTGGCCACACACAGGTGGCAAATGAGATTGCAACACACAGAGAAAGCTGCACAGTCATGCTAGGTCACACACGGGTGGCCAATTGAATTACAATTCACCCCATAGTAGCTATTTGAACTAGCCTATCACCTTGGTCAGAATTGGCCCCCAAAAGGCGGGGCCCACACTCCTTGGTAGCTAGGGAGACAGTATGCATGCTCCACTGATTGGATGTCTCCACCTGACCAGACTCATCCCTGCATTCAGGCTGTTATCTCCACCTGACTTGACCTGACCCGCCCTTGTATTTCGGCTCTGTTATCAGGGACTGGTTAACCACATTTTACTGGTTTCCCGGACTTGCTTTTAAATAAGTTCCCCTGGGGGGAAGGGGGCAGGGTCAGTTTAAGTTTTACTGCATAAACAACAAAATGGCTGTTCAACTGAAACGGAGCCACTCTGGCTAAATAGGCCCTTATGAGCCTAGTAAGTCTGAATTTCCCTTGGGTTCTTTCCCAAATTCCTGAGTACATGGCTGGACTAGACCCACTGGGAACTGGCAAAATCATCGTGTTGGCTCTCTGACTTGTGAATCAATGGCTGTTAAGGTAGGAAGACCCAAGCAGAAGGTGCTGGGACCTTGATGAAGTCCCAAAAGTTCATTTTTGCTTTTGTTTCCTTTGCCTTTGGTGACATATCTTGAAAGAAGTTGCTGTGGCTGATATCAAAGAGGTTACTGCCTATGTTCTCCTCTAGGATTCTGATGGATTCCTGTCTCACATTGAGGTCCTTTATCCATTTCGAGTTTATCTTTGTGTATGGTGTAAGAGAATGGTCA
>PISX010036752.1:0-11649 GCA_004024625.1 Mellivora capensis | reverse complement strand
ATTTCACTAAGCATGATACCCTCTAGTTCCATCCACATCATTGCGAATGGCAAGATTTCATTTCTTTTGATGGCTGCATAGTATTCCATCGTGTATATATACCACATCTTCTTTATCCATTCATCTGTTGATGGACATCTAGGCTCTTTCCATAGTTTGGCTATTGTAGACATTGCTGCTATAAACATTCGGGTGCACGCAGGCACCCCATTTTTAAAAAATTTTAATAGAGTTCACCACTGAAGTTATCTAGGCCTGGGATCGTCTTGGTGAGAAGGTTAACTATTTAATTCAAATGGAATAACAAATTCAATTTCTTTAATAGACATGGGCTATTCAGGTTATCTATTTCTTCTCAAGTGAGCTTTGGTAGTTGATGTCTTTAAGAAACTTTCCATTTCATATAAATTGTAGAATTTATAGCCAAAAAGTTGTTCATGTTGATCCCTTGTGATTTTTTAAATATCTGTAGGATCTGTATTTATCTGTATTTATGTCAAGCCTATCATTCCCGATATTGGCAATTTGTCCTTTTTCTTTTTTCTCTAATCAGTCTGGTTACAGATTTGTCAATTTTATTGTTTTCTCAATCACCTTCTGGCTTCATTGATTTTTCTTTTCCTGTTCTCTAATTCATTGGTTTCTGCTCTAATCTTTATTATTAATTTGCCTTTTTTGTTAGTTTTTTAGTTTCTAAGCAGTTTCTAATTAACATAGGTTAGTTAACATATGTATCATAGAAAAACTTTCCTTTTTCTTTTTTTTTTTTTTTTTTGAGAGAGCGTGAAAGAGAAATGGAGAAGGAAGGGGCAGAGGCAGAGGGAGAAGAATCTTTTTTTTTTTTTTTAAGATTTTATTTATTTATTTGACAGAGATCACAAGTAGGCAGAGAAGCAGGCAGAGAGAGGAAGGGAAGCAGGCTCCCCGCTGAGCAGAGAGCCCGATATGGGCTCCATCCCAGGACCCTGGGATCATGACCTGAGCTGAAGGCAGAGGCTTTAACCCACTGAGCCACCCAGGTGCCCCATGGGAGAGAATCTTAAGCAGGCTCCATACCTGGTGTGGAACCCAATTCGGGGCTTGATCTCAAAATCCTGAGATCATGACCTGAGCCCAAATCAAGACACTCGACCTACTGAGCCCAAAATACTTTTTCTAAGTAGGTGTTCAGTGCTATTAATCTCTTTAAAATCTGCATTAGATGCTCTTTTTGTTTTTACTTTTGATTCATTTTTTGGCCCTTGTGGCCAGAGAACATACTATACACAATTTGAATCTTGTTAAATTTATTGATACATGTTTTATGGCCCCAAATATTGTTAGTTTTGGTTAAGTGTTCTTTGTGTACTTGGAGGGAATTTGTATCTTGCTGTTGGTGAAAATATTCTATAAATGTCAATCTGGTTAAGTTGGTTGACAGTATTGTCCAAGTCTTCAATGTCTCTACTGACTTCCTATTTATTTGCTCTTTCAATTATTGGGAAAGGAGTGCTTTTCTTTCTTTTTTTTTTTTTTTTTTTAACTTTTATTTTATTTATTTATTTGACAGAGAGAGATCACAAGTAGGCAGAGAGGCAGGCAGAGAGAGAGGAGGAAGCAGGCTCCCTGCCAAGCAGAGAGCCCGGTGCGGCACTAGAGCCCAGGACCCTGAGATCATGACCTGAGCCAAAGGCAGAGGCTTAACCCACTGGGCCACCCAGGTGCCCAAGGAGTGCTTTTCTTATTACACTTGGGACTTTGTCTCTTTCTCATTGATTCCATCATTTTTTATTTCATGTATTTTAAAACTCTGTTATTTTTGAATAGGATGTCAGTGTGAGAAACCCAGGAAAATTTTGGGGGTCATTTAAGAACACAAGTTATGCATAGGTAAGGGAGAAACCTCAGGATTATGTTTTATCGGAGTTTAGGAAACATCTGGCCCCACATGGTAGCTCAAACTAGAGAGATTTATTTTTAGATTTTGAAGCCCAGAGATTAATTGCTCCATCTAGGTTACAGTATCTATTTTAATCAAATTATAACACATCAGGATAAAGAACCAAAAGAAGTATCACGAATATTAGGTTGAATCATATAAAGTTGTCTACATTTGCTTTTGACCTACAAAAAGGGTAATTTTTCACAAAGCAAGGATTTTTGTTCATTATGGTATTATTCAGAATAGTGAAACATTGGGAAATACAGATGTTCTTCATCATAACATTTTTCAGAATAGTGAAAAATTGGGAGGTAAATCTAAATGTCACACAATGTCATGCCATATCCATATCATGGAATTAAAAGGAATGTTTTGGGAGATATCTAATAACTCATTCCCTTTATGTTCTCATCCAGTTTTAGGACATTAAATTCCATCTATGTATGCTGGCAACTCCCAAATTTATACCCGAAGTCCAATTGTTCACAAAATCCAGACTCAGACATTCAATTTCCTGCTCACCATTTTCACTTAGATATCTAATCAATATTTGAAATTTATTATGTCCAAACTTGAACTTCTGACTTGTCTCCAAAGCCTGTTCTTCCCTGATCCGTACTTATCTAGGTTAACAGAAATTCTAGCTTTATCCTTCCAGTTGTTCAGGCCAAGATCAAAAGTCATCCCTGACTTTTCTTTTGCTCATCCCCCGTTCAATCCATCAGGAAGTTCTTGGCTTTAGTTTCAAGATAAACCTGGTACCCAACACTTCTCATCACCTTCATTGTTACCCCTGTGGTCTTCTTTCCCTTAGACTGCAAAGGCCTCCTAACCTTTTTAACTGTAGTTAATCAGTATTTTTAAAAGTTACTATTTTAAAGGATAGTGATGAAAATTGTATAGACATATCTGGATCAAGTTCAAATAGACATGGCAGACAATATCTTCTTGAAAGCATTGCACCATAAAGTTTGGAGATACTGGCTTTATTGTCTCATCTTTCCTTCTGCATTTTCCTGCTCCCCTCCTTTGTTTCCTCTGTAAATCTACCCGTTATTGCCTGTTCTGCAATAATGAAGCTAGACCCTTTTGTAAGCATTTCTCCTTTGCCAGCTGGCACAATGTTCAGCTTTGTCAGTGGAATGCACTGGAGGAAGAAGCTTCTCTTTCTGGTTCTGCTGTGCTCCCTTCTGCAAGCTCCTGTAACAGGAAGCTCCTGGCTCTCGGGTGCTCAGCAGCTAACCTCATATGGCATTCTCTTTGGTGGCTCTCCAATGAGTCTTACTGGTACAGCACCTCTCCATGGACAGCCTCCTAGTGAGTTCTGGGATATGGTACCTCCCCATGCATGCTTCCCCGGAACCTAGTGTAGATTCGTAAGTGCTACTGGTGTGGCATTTTAGTAAACTTTTTTTTCTTTTCTTTTTTAGTAAATCTTTTTGACATCTGATGGGCTGTGGTTGTGCCCCAACAAAATCTAGCTCAGCCTGACAGAAAGGTGATATTTTAGTTTTGTCTGGCCTCAGGCCTAGTGTTAGTGGCTGCTCATATAGATGCTATTCTTGTTCTTTTTTTTTTAAATTATTATATTTTTGAGTTCTTTTTAGTGCTTAGCACCAAATTCTCCACTGTTCTAATTTGTTATAGTTTGTGATGATTAAATTAGTTATGTATCAATCTGGCTGGGCCATGGTGGTCAGGTATTTAATCAAACATTATTCTAAATGTTTCTGTGAGGGAAGCCTGGGTGGCTCAGTTGGTGAAATGTCTGTCTTCGGCTCAGGTTGTGATCCCAGGGTCCTGGGATCAAGCCCTGCATCGGGCTCCTTGCTCAGTGGGCAACCTGATTCTCCCTCTCCCTCTACTTGTGCACTTTCTCTGTCACAAAGATAAACAATATCTTAAAATTTTTTAAAAAGTTTGTGAAAATGTTTTTTTGGATGAAATTAAGCTTTACATTGGTGGCCTTCAAGTAAAGCAGGTTACTCTTCATAATGTGGGTGGGCCTCATCAAATCAGTTGAAGGCCTAAATAGAATATAGATTGACTTCCTCTGAGCAAGAAAGAATTCTGCCAGCAGACTGCCTTTGGACTTGAACTACAACTCTTCCCTGGGTGTCTAGCTTGCCAGCCTACCCTACAGATTTTGGATTTACCAAGTCTCTCCAATTACATGAGCCAATTCCTTAAAATCTATGTATACACACACACACACACACACAGGACCTCTTGGTTCTATTTCTCTAGAGAACTTTCATATTTTACATTAAACCACCCCTTTTGGGGTACCTGGCTGGCTCAGCTGGTAGAGAATAAAACTCTCCATCGCAGGGTCATAAGTTCAAACCCCACAGTGAGCACAGAGCTTACTCAAAAATCAATCAATCAATCACCCCTCTTCAAATAGCTGTGTGGTTTCTGACTTTTGATTGAACCCTGACAAATACATCATTGTTCTGCCCTCAATTTCTAATCTATATGTGCAAGTATCTACTAAGGTTTTCTACTTGGATGTTTAACAAGTATTACAAACTTAGGTCCAAAAGTAAGCTTTTTATTTTTTTAAGATTTATTTATAGGGGTGCCTGGGTGGCTCAGTTGGCTAAGCATCTGCCTTCAGCCCAAGTCATGATTCTGGGGTCCTGTGATCGAGCCCTGCATTGGACTCCCTGCTCAGAAGGGAGTCTGCTTCTCCTTCTGCACACACTTCCTCCTACCAACCTGTTTGCTCTCTCTCTCTCAAATAAATAAAATCTTACCCCCCCCAAAAAAAGATTTATTTGAGAGAGAGAAGGAGACAGCACATGGGGAAGGGCACAGAGCTTTGATCTCACCACCCAAGATCATGACCTGAGCAGAAATCAATAGTTGGATGTTTAACCAACTGAACCACCCAGGTGCCCCCAAAAGTAAGCTCTTGATGTTGATCCTCCGAACTTGTTTCTCCTACACTTTTTCCAATCTCAGTTAACGGTAACTCCATTTTCAGTGAGGCCTTCTCTGGCTAAGCCATTTACAACTGCAGTCCCCCTCCAAGGGGCCTCAATCACATTTTCCATCTCTTCTTTGCTTGTTATCTTATTACCTAACTACAGTGTTTATTACTTCTGTTTACTGTGTAACTCCTCCATTAGAATATAAATTTTTTAAAAAAGAATATAAATTCTGTTACAGCAGGAATTTGATGTGTGTGTTTAAAATGCTATTTGCAAAAATAAAATAAAATAAAATGCTATGTGCCCATAACAATGCAACAATTTAGGTAACACCTGTAGTGGGTAGTCAATGAATCCTTGCTTTCTATTTTTACTGTAGACTATAATGCTAGTTATTTTTGAGTGTTGTAAGAAATACTTTCCTTTCCCAAGTTCATAAATACATTCTGTATTTCCTTCTAAAACTTGTTTTTCCTTTTTTAGTCAGGCTATTAGATCAAGAATTGATTTTTCTGTATGATGTGAGGTAGGTTCAAAAAAATATTTTTTAAACCTCTTCTGGATAGCTAGGTGCTGAGCAGGCTGTATTTTTACTACATAATGGTTTTGGTTTATCTCTCTACTTTCTGAAGTCCCTTGCCGCTCAGTATTAAGATTCTGTAATAACCAAGCAAAACAAAGTATCAACCCCACAGTTTTATTTGTAAAGAACAAAGCATGAAAAGTCATATTTAAATGTACTCCAAAACCTGAAAAACCCACGTCAGTTTCTCTGATATGTATGTTAAAGTGCTTGATATCACAATACTCTTTAAATTTTATATTATGTTCAGATGAGGAAAAAAAAATCCAGTTCTGATGCATTGTCAACAATATAAAGAAACACAATATAATTTAAATGCAGAAATGTTCATTGTTTAAAAAGATACACTGGGTACATTTATACAGGTTCAAGGTTCAAGTGTAACATGAAAGATTTTGTCTATGTTTAACACCCTCATTTGCTTGACAACAGAAATTCCTCTCTACTGTCAACAAGATTTGGTTTGGAATAGACCGGAGCTACACACAAATCCATTCAGGAAACCGGATGAAGTGTGATTCTCTCCTACGTAACCCAAGGATGCCCTGGGTTCCTTCAAATGAAAAACTTTTCAATATGTATTTTTTTCACTCTGCTGTCAACTGCTCAATGTGATACATTTCTGGAGCTAATCTTGTTTCTGTCCTTGAGAGGATGATCAGCTCAGGGAAGATCTGGGAGGATGAGTTTCTTACATTCCCCTGATCACATCATCAGCACTCTTCAAAAAAGCTTGGAAATTCAACAGATTTATAAATGTATGTAAATAGGAAAAAGGGACCTAGAAGTTTATTATTCATTTCCGTCTCCTTTTAAGCTAAATAAGTAACAAATACTTATGAAAGGAACAGGGGCTTCAAAAGAAACTGATGACTTGGAAACAGGATTCACTAAAGTAGAGAGGAGCTCGAGACTCCATTCCCAATCAACGAAGGTGTGTTAATACTGAAATATAAATAGCAAAGGTTCAGATTGTCCTTTCAACATGGTGAAAAGGATAGAGTAGTTTCTATAAACCTCACAGAGAAAAATAAAATTCTCAAAATGAAAACCCACTGAAAAATCTTAATTCTTAGCAGAAAGAAGGTATTTCAATTAAGAGCTACACTCTCAATGATGTCAAATAAATATTTCCCTGGGGATCTGAGATCCTCATCTGTTGCCTCATGTTTCAAAATATCTTAGAGGTGTCAAGATACACTACATACACACCGTTAAGTATCGTCTCTACCTCTCTTTCATTACATTTACATATAACAGTGCTTTATTCCAAAAAAAGGAAATACAAGCAATTCAGTTATGTCCCCTATATCATTCATGTAGTGTGACAGAAGTTCATGAAAAAGATTTTTTAAAAAGGCATGTTAAAGTAAATACCACAGGGTTACAAAGGTTCAAAAATGTGTGAAACACTGAAAATAAATTTTAGAGGGAAACTGCAAACTTTTGCATGTTTCAGGTTTCTTATATCAAACTCTTGCTCCCAGTGGGATAGGGGAAGAGGAGGAACTTTTGTTCTCTGTAGCCCTATTTCACACCAACTAGAATCCCACTTTAAGCTATTCCACACCCTACCCCCTCCCACTTTAAGCTACTCCACACCCCACACGAAGCCTCAGGCAGTTTTAAGGAGCTAATGAGCCCGACCCAGGGCACTGCTAACTGGGCTCACACACAGTACCAACAACAGTGTGCTGCCACTGTGTCAGAAAGGCTGAGATTCGGAGTTTCTGGACATTTGAAAAACACTTGGAAATTAGATGTTTCAAGCGGTAATATTTTTGGCAATTTCATTTTAAAACAATTTCTTCTCAAGCTATTGTTATTTGAAAATACTAATTGTAATTCTAGGCATTATTTTTAGTTTATTTTGAAGAAAAAAAGTCAATTACAAAATTGATTTTTATTTACTTTAACTCTGATGTGTGATTATGAAGCAATATACTAATTAAAAAATTAATACAGCAAAAAGGATACCTCTCACTGGATATGGTCCTTCCAAAAGCCAGCTATGGACACTTCTAAGGGTTCTGCTACTGTCCTGCTCAAAATATTCTGGTATTGGCTTAGGGGCAGCTATAAGCCATGTAAGAACTATAAGTCTTATTTCTTTAGAACTGTTCCTTTTGTGACCTCGAACTCTGCTTAAACATCATTTTTATTCATCAACTTGGATCCTAAGGACTTTTTGTTTACAAATATTAAATTTCTTCTAAAATGCCAAGATTAAAAAAAATAATTAAATGTCAAGATTTACCATAACTGGCAATAGTCAGAAGAATGGGCTGTAGGCCATTCAAGCAGCTTGCAAGGAGGTCCCCACATGTATGGAGACATGGCTGTTGTCACTGGAATAACTATATGGGCTCCCCAGGTGATTAATTTAAAGGCTCCAGCATTCTAGAGGAGGGGTCAGTTCTGGTGTGATTATCTCTTTTGAAATTGGTCACTTCCACTGTTGTGGTCATACTACACAAAGTGGGATAAAACTTTAGGTATAACTCTTTTTGGGGGTACTACTTTTTAAAGTAATAGCTTTATTCACAGGCCCCAAATCCAATTTTGCTCCCGGTTTTTGTAATGGATGTAATTCTCAACCACTAGAGAACCATTTGTTAAAATGAATGTTAAATTAATCCTTATAAATGATTATTATAAATGAATGTTAACAGTTATTTCCTACCTGTTTAGGTGGATGGATAAAGATCTAGGGGTAGAAAGACTATTAATATGAATGCCTCCTTGGCTCTCAGTCTCAAGCAGTCTTGGTGTAATGAAAGACATGAGCTCTAGACTCTTTTATCACTGACCAGCTGTGGGGTAAGTATTTAACCCCTCTGATCCTCAAGTGTTCCCATCTATAAAATGATGGCTCAATGCTAGCATGCTCACATAAGTCATCTCTCAGCTGCTCAGAGTGTGCCAGAATCATGGCCTTCTAAGAAAGGTACAAGAATAAAACCCTGCACTGATCATTCTGTGGTTTCTAATCACTGCAACACAAGAACCCCGTGTGAGGTAGGTTCTGGATGCCTCCCATGAAAGACCTTCCAGGTCCTTGGAAGAGCTACATCAAGGCAGACAGCCCTTAGCCTCAGGTGAACACACCTCCTGTGTGCCCAGGTCACCTACAATCATCTTTCTAAAGCCCTTCCGTGGGTTTCTAAATGCTGCCTTCAGCTCCCCTGGTGCTCCTCAAGTACTAAGTCACAGATTAAAAGGGGATGTGCCCTAGTCACTCCGGCTGAATACAGTGTTTGATAAAGGGAGTGAGGCACTTGTTTGTTTAATTTCTTCCTCTAGGGAATAAGGGAAACAATACTGTTGGCTAAAGCCCAGGACCCTCAAGATTGTACAAGGGTCCTGCGAGGTCATGGCTTTGCTTCTCAGCCACAACTGGGAATAAAACCCAGAGCTCTGCGAGGCAATTTCACTGCTAACAGTGTGCAAATGCCTAATTAGTTACAGGACCTACCATAAGTGAAGACTCAAGGTAACTAGCTAACACCACATTTATTTAACTTCCTTATAAAATACCAAGCCGGAAAGCTACTCACAATGTTTGGTCTTTCAAAACTGTTGCCTCTCATTCTGCTTCCATTTTTTTCAGTCTGTGCGGCCCTGGCTTTTTACCCAGGCCAGTTGTTTTATATTATTACCCTTTCTTAAAAAAGGAACATAAAAACTTGCCCTGAAACACCCAGAAAGGGTTCATTCTTGCTCTTTCCCTCTGTTATTTGCATTATCTTGGTCAACAAATACTTTCACAAAAACATTCCAAGTTACACAGAGCCCTCCTCCTCCTTAGACATTCCTTCCATTTCCTGAGAGGGGGATGGGCACAGGAAGAGGGGAGGGGAGTCGGGACTGGAACCTAACAAAGAGAGGGTTTGAGATTATCCTTGAGGTAAGGAACTGCTGCAGGGTTTAGATGGCCAAATTTTAAGTACAGAATCAAACTTGCCATTTGCAGTTCTTAGAACTTTGAGACCAACACTTTGAAATTCACATCTCTGCAAAGTACCTCACATAACAAGAATAAAAATGTGAAGAATGAAGTTAGTCTAGGCTAATCTTTCCAAAGTGTAAAGAAGTTATAATCCTATAATTTAACATACTTCTCAGGGCTTTGTGTGTTCTCTTTCCAGTTCAGCCAAGCTCCTGGGGTCCAGTATTTAAAATATTTGAATCATATCTTTAGCTTGTGCGGACGGAAAAATTTTTCCAAAGGACTGGAAAAGTGACTCAATTCAAATGTATGAAACCATTTGTAACTTAAAAAAAACATTTAAGTGTGGACTGTCACGTAAGTAGGTAAAGCTGTTCACTTTCACAATACAAAGACTCGGACACACCAGGACGGATGGCTATGACATAACAATGCATTCTGGGATCCTTTGTGATACCTGGAGGGAAAAAAAAGCCGGACTCGGTTGCACTGTAATTACATGTTTACTGGCTTCTTCCTGGCTAGCACCACTCTTCCCCTCCCCAACTCCCAATGCGGTTAAGCGACTTATTTTAAATCACAGGAATATTTAATCTAAGAAAAGTATCTTATTAGAGTAATATAATTTCTTAAAGAAGATAGCATATTTACACACATCTAACACATGAAAATACTCTATTTTATACTAAATTCCAGGTTCAAATGAACTACAATACAGCATCTTGCCTTGTCTGTAGTGTGAGGATTGTTCAAATTGGGGAATACAGTGTGTTGCCCCTGCAGTGACTCACTACCTTGTCAGACAAGTCCAAATCAGTCCCCATAGTTGGGGAAGGTTCGGGAACAAGGGGTCTGGACTGAGAGTTTCTAGTCACGTGGGTTACACATCCACTCCTTTGATGAGTGATCCTTCCAAGACTATGGTGAAGTCCTGAATGGTCTGCAGAATGCGGATGAGAGAGTTGACAGTCATGCGGTCACGCAGGAGGGCGCTCTCCTCGTACATTCGGGTAATAGCAGGACACTCAGCTAAGAGTGGGATCCACTGTGGGAGCAGGCGATCCCTACAGATTCAAAGAGAAAGAAGTCCGGAACCCTGCTGACCTTGCTACAGAACAATACAAATGTTAGAGCTTTCAAAGGGAAGATGTGGGCTTGGACAGAGCAAAACGAGCCATGTTCTGAGGTCAGCAGAGAGGAAACCAGACCTCAGAGAGGAAACCAGTTGGGAATTTGCTGGTTAAAAAGATATAGTAATGAGACAGTGTCAGCTGAAGGGAAAACATAAGAGATTGTAAAAGTAAGTCTGGACAAATTGGCCTTAAGGACTTACCACATTGAAGAGATTCTGTACTCTGAACACTTTTAAAAAGAGGTAGAATGTCATTTTGTATCTTTTTTTTTTACAGGGGTATTACTCAGACATCTGTGGCAAGGCATGCCAAAGTATACTGACCCTTTGGGAACAAAGACTACATTAAATAGTTGGGACTAACATTTAAAAAAAGCTAACACAACATAACAAGGTAAGGAATAAAATCAAAGCAGAAAAACGTTAAGTAGATTTTATAAACCAAAAGCAGGGAGGCACTGGTCTAATTAATCAAAACAGTAAAGATATAAAAGAAGATAAGGATCATGCTCAAAAGGTATTTTAAAAGTATAGGTGAAACTGGCCCCTCTTATTAAGAATATAGAACTTAGTTCTGTGAACCAGTTGTTTCAGGAGGACATCTCAACCTTCAGGTGTTTTTTGTTTTTTTCTTTGAGAGAGAGAGAATGAGAAAAAGCAGAAGAGAGGAGGGAGGGTCAGAGGGAGCAGCAGACTCCCGGCTGAGCAGGGAGCCCGATGCAGGACTGGGACTCCAGGATCATGACCTGAGCCAAAGGCAGATGTTCAACCGACTAAGCCACCCAGAGGCCCAACCTTCAGTGTGTACTGATTAAACTCAGACATTAGTTATCTGTCAATAAGTATCTAAGATGTTCTTACTAAGCATCTCTCAATATGCCTTTCTTTCCTTTTCTTTTAATTAATTTATAAGATTTTATTCATTTCTTTGAGAGAGAGAGATAAAGAGAAAGAGAAAGAGCACGAGCAGGGGGAGAAGGAGAGAGAGAGAGAGAGAGAGAGAGGGAGAGAGAAGCAGACTTCCTGCTGTGCAGGGAGCCCAACTTGGGGCTCGATCCCAGGACCCTGGCATCATGACCCTAGCCAAAGGCAGATGCTTAACTAACTGAGCCACTCAGGAGCCCCTCC
>PISX010036751.1:0-11662 GCA_004024625.1 Mellivora capensis | reverse complement strand
GTCTGTACTGTCATTTGCAAATATCTTCTCCCATTCCATGGGTTGCCTCTTTGTTTTGTTGACTGTCTCCTTTGCTGTGCAGAAGCTTTTGATCTTGATGAAGTCCCAAAAGTTCATTTTTGCTTTTGTTTCCTTTGCCTTTGGAGACATATCTTGAAAGAAGTTGCTGTGGCTGATATCAAAGAGGTTACTGCCTATGGTTCTTCTCTAGGATTCTGATGGATTCCTGTCTCATGTTGAGGTCCTTTATCCATTTCGAGTTTATCTTTGTGTATGGTGTAAGAGAATGGTCGAGTTTCATTCTTCTACATATAGCTGTCCAATTTTCCCAGCACCATTTATTAAAGAGACTGTCTTTTTAAATCTTTTTAAATCTTTAAATTAAATCTTTAAATCTTTAAATGAAATCTTTAAATTAAAAAGATTTTTAAAAATCTTTAAAAAGACTGTCTTTTTAAATCTTTAAAAAGATTTTATTTATTTATTTGACAGAGACACAGAGAGATAAGGAACATAAGCAGGGGAGTGGGAGAGGGAGAAGCAGGCCTCCCGCTCAGGAAGCCCAATGTGGGGCTCGATCCCAGGTCCCTGGGATCATAACCTGAGCCTAAGGCAGACACTTAACAACTGAGCCTTTTAAAAAAAATTTATCGTGTATGAATTCTTTATATATTTTGGATATTAACCCCTTAGTGGATGTATGATTTGCAAATATCTTGTTCCACTCAGCAGGGTGCCTTTCATTTTGTTGATGGTTTATTTTGGTGTGCAAAGATTTTTAGTTTGATGTGATTTTATTTTATTTTATTTTAATTTTTTTAAAGACTTTATTTATTTGACAGAGAGAGATTACAAGTAGGCAGAGAAGCAGGCAGAGAGAGAGAGGGGAAAGCAGGGTCCCTGCTGAGCAGAGAGCCCGATGTGGGACCTGATCCGAGGACCCTGAGATCGTGACCTAAGCCGAAGGCAGAGGCTTAACCCACTGAGCCACCCAGGTGCCCCTCGATGTGTTTTTATTTGTTTATTTTAGCTTTTGTTGCCTTGTCTGAGGAGACTGGAAAAAAAATATTGTTAAAACTAATGTCAAAGATGGGGTGCCTTATTTTTAACAATGCTGGTTTAACATCCTTGTGCATTCATTTTTGTGCGCTTGTATAACTAATCTTATCCTAACTCCATCCCTAAGACACATTATATTTGAGGTATGTCCCCTGTTCTTCAAGCACACCCTGCTTTCCACAGCTTAGGCAATTTTCTCTACCTAGAATGCTCTTCCCCTATCTTTGGCCCCTCAAGTTCCCTGTTTGATTCTGGGCTCAGCTCCATGGCGACTTGCTGTAGAAGCTCTTCTGCTGTATTTTGAAGAGAATTTTATGGTTTCATCTCACTTCTCTTTGTTGTATGTGTATTATAATACTATCTGAGCCTCCTATTCTATCCCAGGATTTCCTTCTATTAGTTTACTAACAGGTAGAGGAAGAAATACCATCAATCACACTTATACTCCACCGTAGTACAAAATAACTAGTCTATTTTGACTTTGAAGTGGAGAATCTGCATAGCTGAGAAATTTAGAAGTGTGCTCAATATTGCACGGCTATTTTCCCTTTCTTTCACATACATTGCTGCTGCATGCTTCAGGGAGACAGAAGAGTTGAATATATGTGCTCATTTTTGTTTAAAGTGAAAACAACTGTGCTGCAGTTTAAAAGCAACGTCTTCCAGCTGTCTGTCAAAAGTGTTACCTGCGTCCAACAAAATGGGCATCTTTAATGTGCCAGGTATTTATAGGAAATTGTGTATGAAAGCAGGAGGAATGAAATCTAGTGAGTCCTCTTCTGACTGGTGGCATTACGTAGCTTATATATTATAATTAGTGAGAAGAGGTGCATGCCAAAAAGCAAAACAAAAACAAAACAAAGACAAAACGTTAGTTTGGTTGTGAAGCTGTCAGTGAGCTAAGGCTATGGAAGCTCCCGTGCTGCTGTGTGATGACACACCCAGCCTGTACCTAGGAGGATTCAGGCCCCTTCCGTTAATACTTTGCGGCGAGGTAACCTACACATCTGTGACCCCCCCTCCCCCCCCCCCGGGTAGGAGGAGGCCTTGCCGCAGGCGCGCGCGCAGAGACCGCCACCCGCGGGCACCTGGGTCTTGGCTCCTCCGGGCGGGTGGGCCCCGCCTCCGCTCTCCTGAAGCCCAATCATCTGGAGAGTCCGGGGCACGTCCCGCTCCGGCCACGCCCCCAGCCGGCGGGGCGGGGGGCGTCTTTAAGAGCCCGCTGGCGGGCCGCGGTCGCAGTGGGGGGTGCGGGGCTGTGGACCGGAGGCTCGAGTTCAGAGGCTGTGAGGTGTTCGTTCTCCTCCGCCTTCCTCCTCGCGGTAGCCTCCGCGCCCTGCACCGCCGGCCCACCGGGGGTTCCACCGCCCTCGCCTCGGCCTCACCCGCCCGCCGGCTCGGCACTCGGCAGCTCCTCCGCGAGCCCGCCGGCAACTCGCACCCCTCGCGCTCCCCTGGCGCCCGAGGGGGCCGCCTCGGGCCATGGTGCCCTTCCCCGAGGAGCCCGCCGCCGCGCGGGGGACGAGCGAGGCGCAGCCACCGGGCCCCGCGCCCACCGTGGGGGTCGCTCCGCTGCCCGGCCCGGGACCCTCGGACGGCCCCGAGGCGTCCGTGGAGAAGGTGGAGGTAGAGCTGAGCGGGCCCGCGGGCGCTGAGCCCCCGCAGCCTCCCGAGGGCGGCTGGGGCTGGCTGGTGATGCTTGCCGCCATGTGGTGCAATGGGTCGGTGTTCGGCATCCAGAACGCCTGCGGGGTGCTCTTCGTGGCCATGCTGAAGACCTTCGGGTCCAAGGACGATGACAAGATGGTCTTCAAGACAGGTGAGGCGCGGAGCCCGCCGCGCCAGCCGGGAGTGGGGGGAGAGCGGGCGCGGGGCCTCAGAGCGCACCCCGCGTGCGGAGCGTGTGTCGGCGCCCGCGTGTGCGCCTGGGTGGGTGCCTGTGTGCGCGAGGGTGTGAGAGGTGGGTCTGTCCCGCTGCGAACGCAGCCTGCCGCTCCGGGGGCCGCGGTGTGCCTGGCTTTGTATTGAATCCAGATGTGGGGACGGTGTGTTTGGAAACAAGTTGCAGAACTTACTTGCCCAGATCTTTCTAAGAGTGGGGTTTAAGCGTCTTCGGTATACTTCCCTCTTAATTTTTGAAAACAAACAGTCTTTCAAACCCAGCAACATCGCACTGGGATATTTACGGTCTCTTATGTGGCCAAGACCGTTGGGTTTTCGTTCATCTGCCTCCAGGGCTGTCAAGAGGGGTGTGTGTGTGTGTGTGTGTGTGTGTGTGTGTGTGGTGAGGGAGGCAGGGTTGGCGGGATTAGAGAGATTTATTCCAAGGTCACGGTGAGTTCCGAAGGGAGCCCTGGAAGAGTCACGGTTTCATGTTTGTTTTTTTTTTTTGGGGGGGGGTGCACTGTGTGCTAAATATAGCAAGCATAGGGGGCAGCCAGATCAGGGACTGGGAGGAGGAAGGTGAGGGGTTGCCCTTTCCTGTTATGATCTTTGTCGTATTTAACCATATATGAGATGGATGAAAAAGCGCAGACTCAACATTTTTTCCCCTCTTCAGCGTTATTATGTGATCTCTTGACTGATAGGCAGAAAACAAGTCCAAGTGCTTTTGTATGAACTCTTCTACATTATTTTATGGTAGCTTGCGATGCAGGTGTTATCAACCCTATTTAGGTGAGCAAACTGAAGGTAGGTAAAAATAGTGTCTTGGTGAGAAGCAGAATGGAGATAGAACACACATCTTATGACTTAAAGGGCTAAATGATTTCCATTACTAAATAAGGCTCCTCCCTGCCATTGGAGAAACTTTATATGATTGATAGTCTTTTTTTTTTTTTTTTAACCTTAATATTCTATTTTTACAGTGAATATTCCTTAGGTCTTTAGTGTGCATGCAGGGAACATGCAAGACCGTTCTAACAAATTCTAAGGCAGAGGTAATGTTGGGAGTTTTAAAACCTCATATAAATAGTATTATATGTATCATTCTGCAGCTTGCTTTTCTTCTACTCTGCATTGTTTGCAGTTTATCCACAGAACACCTCAATTGGGCTGATAGCTTAAATTCTTGTGTTTTAACTCAAGGTTTCCCATTGTATGAATGTATATTATACTTTACTAATGCATTCTCCCTTTATTAACCATTTAGATTACTTCCAGACTTAATAGCTGCAATGAATATTCTTGTACGTTGTTTCTTTGCACATGTGATAATATACCATATTTAACCTGGAATTTCTGTTCCTTAAATAGCTCTTAAACTACTGTTACACAGGTCACAGTGTTAGAAATGTAATGTTCTGTATTTATTTTTAATGGAAGGCAGTGTTATAAAGTTCAGCAGAATTGATATGCATATGCAGTATTGAACAAAAATAATTTTTTTATATGAGCATTGGGCATCTGATAAGGAAAAGCTCAAGGAGGCAGAATTAACACGCAACATTTTAAGACTGGTTTCTTCAGCATTTAGCATATTCTTGCCTGGGTTTGCAGATTTTTAATGCAGTTGAAACAACAAGACGACCATCTTTTGTTTACCACTGTTCTTGCAAACTCAGGTGAGTAGTTCATTTGATATCTGTGGGTTTTTCCTCGTATCTTCATTTTATGAGAGTGACTGTGTGAGTGAGTGAGCAACTGCTGGGGAAAGGCCATAGTTTTGCTGGGGATCCGAGTTTTACAGTGTTGAAGCCTCTATCTACTTTTCACATCCCCAGAGTTCCTGCTGGCGACAGTATCCCAGTACTGGCCAGTTGAGGGTGAGGGAGGGGACAGGAACCTGTTCTCTTGAATTTTTGGAATTCCACTTTGTCATGTTTGTGTATGTGTGGGTGTATATTGTATAGTTACACAGGTAAGCCAGTTAAATGATGAAGATCTTTGTGTTTATCTGCATGACTGTTGTGTATGGCTGTGCCCTTGCACAAAGGTGCCCACCCAGAGCACAGTCCCGTGGTGACTGGGAACCAGCCTGTGCTCTGGGTGCCTGTCTGTGTGCATGTAACGGTTCTGTTAACACAGCAGCTAGACTGAACAGTGACTTTTCCTTGGATGCTATGCTATACAGAGCTGACAATTGAAAAATTTTAAAGTCTAAGGAAGAAAAAAGATTTAACCTTGTCTGTGGGGAAAAAAAAAAAAGTGGTAACATGGTTTTCTTTAAGCCAGTTAATACTGAGACCTGTCCCCCTACCCCCAACACACACACGTGTTTCATAAAGTCCATCCGTCATAACAGGCACTGAAGTGTTTGAGAAAACTTGAAGTCTGCCTGTTCAGGCTTTTTCATTTTGATATTCTGATGCTGAGTCATCTGTGATTAAACATATGTACTTCAAGTACAGTGTCAAAAAATATCTGAATTGTTTGAGGCTTTTATTTATTTATTTATTTTTAAAAATTTGTTTGTCAGAGAGAGAGGGAGAGAGAGAGAGAGCGAGCACAGGCAGACAGAGTGGCAGGCAGAGGCAGAGGGAGAAGCAGGCTCCCTGCCGAGCAAGGAGCCTGATGTGGGACTCGATCCCAGCACACTGGGATCATGACCTGAGCCAAAGGCAGCCGCTTAACCAACTGGGCCACCCAGGCGTCCCGAGGCTTTTATTTTTCAAAAAGTTTTGGTCCATTATCTGTTACCTTATTTGTGATTGGTAATCCCAGCATTAGCTACCACTTAATTTTGTTTTCCTGTTTTCATCGGCTTCTTCCTGGTGATAAGCCCAAGGATACATAGGAAGGTAGTGGTGGAGAGTGAATCTAGGTTTCTAAATGATGGCTCACTTTTCTTGAGAACTAACTATGTGCCAGGCCCGGTGCAAAGCACCTCTGTGAATTCCTATTTAAACTTTACTGCAACTCCATGATACAGGGTTAATTTAATATTTTTGCATATGTGGGAACTCGGGCTTGCAGAGTAAGCAGTGGCACCAGGACTCAACCTCGGTTTATCTGACTCCAGAAACTGGGTTTTTAATGATTGATCCTTTGCACTGGCTAGATAACATTCTGTTAATCCAGCTTTGTTTATTTTGTTGAAGCATTAGGACTTGAGTACTATACCAGGATTTCTAGGGTTAGAAAAGAAATCTGAAAGACAAGGGTCCCTGTTTCTTAGTCTTCCTTTGCTGTCAATAAAGTATTACCAATTGTTAATGTCTCATTGAAATAGGTTTTTGTAGAGGGACTTCAGTGAGAAACAAGATAATTTCAAATGGCATTCAGTGGAAGTATGGGGTTTCTTTTGAAGAACCACATTCCTTTAGACTGATCCATGGTAGGATGTTTCCAGAAAGAACTGGAAAGGAGACTTTCTCAGGCTTACTTCTTTCACGGCTATCTTTTTTAGTTTTATTTATTTATTTATTTGAGAGAGCACGCAAGAGAGAGCTCACAGAGGGAGAGGGAGAAGCGGACTCACCACTGAGTGGAGAACCCGATGCAGGGCTCCATCCCAGCATGCCAGAATGGTGACCTCTGCTGAAGGTAGAGGCTTAACTGACTGAGCCACCCAGGCGGCCCTCTTCAGGGCTATCTTAACTCTTCCAGTGCAACTGATGATCTACCCAAAACTTCTCAGGAAAGGCCCTGAAGAAATTCATTCACACTAAGATATAGGTTAATTTTTATACCTTCATGTTACTCCTTATTCATTCTACAGAAGTTTACCAAATTTCTGACACTCTGTGGTGGGCACTGGAGATGGTAACTGAGAGAAACAAGGTCAGCAGTTCCCAAGGATTTTTTGATCTGCTGTGGGATACAAATGAGTAAACAGAATATTTTCCTTAGGCATTTGCAATTTAGCAGGACTAAATCTTATTTTAAAAAGCTGAAATTCTAAGGAAATTCTTGTGAATGGTGGGGGTTGGGAAGGCATTTGATGTTTGATAGCCTCTTTCTCTATGGTAATAAATCTTACTTCGTGAATTTAGGACTCTGGAAAGGGGAAGCAAGCTGAGCTACAAGGTAGGCAGTAGAATGAGTGAAAAATGTTGACTGCCTCACAGCCCCACTATGTTATCCTGGCTGCCAGAGACAGGGTGCTCAGAACTGGGCCTCACACATAGCCCTGCATCAGAGGGAGCAGACAGAACTTGAGTTGTCTCTTTTCAGTTAATCTTTTACCTGTTCACATGTGTACAGGTAAATCAGATGCTTTTTTAACCGGAGTGTTATTTTCCCTTAGAAATCACAAGTGAGCTGGATATTGGAAAGCACATATTTAGTTCCTTCATGGAACTGATAAAGAATTAAGAGTTCTTTTATCTTCAGATACAGCGCTGTGGACACTCTGGAATCTTATTAGGGTATTAATCTAGCTTACTTATCTGCTTTCTTCCTGGAGAAAGAAATTTTTTTTTAAAAGATTTTATTTATTTATTTGACAGATAGAGATCACAAGTAGGCAGAGAGGCAGGCAGAGAGAGAGGAGGAAGCAGGCTCCCCGCCAAGCAGAGAGCCTGATGCGGGGCTGGATCTCAGGACTCTGGGATCATGACCTGAGCTGAAGGCAGAGGCTTTAACCCACTGAACCACCCAGGCGCCCCGAGAAAGAAATATTTTAATGGCATGTTCACTTTTAAAATATGTTTATTTAAAACAAGTATGTTTTCAGAATCCGTGTTTAGGGTAGTTAATGATATCCTTTTGAAGATACTATGTCTTTATGGTCCAGAGGCTTGGTCAAGTAGACTCTTGCTTCTTTCAGTAATTTCCAAATTGTGTTATTTTATTTATTTATTTTTAAAGATTTTATTTATTTACTTGACAGAGAGATCACAAGTAGGCAGAGAGGCAGGCAGAGAGAGGGGGAAGCAGGCTCCCCGCTGAGCAGAGAGCTCCATCGGAGGACCCTGAGATTATGACCTGAGTGGAAGGCAGAGGCTTAAAACCCACTGAGACACCGAGGTGCTCCCAAATTGTGTTCTTTAATAGCCTTTCTTTAAAGTGGAGGTCTGTGGTTAAAGAAGGTTGGGAAATACTGCACGTTATCCTCCCTTCTTGGGTATTTAAAGTACAAATCAAGGTATTAAAAATTCGGTAGTTTTAAAGAAAAGTAGATTATCAAAACAGTCCCCAAAGGGAGGCTCTCTGACTACGATCTTTAATGCTACTCTGCCCTCCCCATATGGTGGTGGATTGTTGTTCAGACAGTTACAATCAGGATGTAAGATTTAGGGAGCAATGTATCTTGTAACATCTCTCAATATAGTCCTACTGGCACCTTTGAAACTTCAAGTCAGTTCATGCTCTTGAAGGTTGTTTTTTTTTTTTTTTTTCTTAAGTTTATTTATTTATTTATTTGACAGACAGAGATTACAAGTAGGCAAGAGAGGCAGGCAGGCAGGGAGAGAGAGGAGGAAGCAGGCTCTCCAAGGAGCAGAGAGCCCGATGTGGGGCTTGATCCCAGGACCCTGAGCTGAAAGCAGAGGCTTTACCCGCTGAGCCACCCAGACGCCCCTCTTGAAGGTTTAAAAAAAAAAAAAAAGTTTTCATCACATTTACAGTTATGCTGATATCTACACGCTGTAGTTTTTTGCTACACCTAAACTTATAGGACATTGATTATAGTTCAGAACCAAACTGCTCTTTCTGGCCTTTGTGCTAAGGGCTCTTTATGTGTGGGGCACGTGGTGGGGGTAGAGCTGCCTGGATAACTAATCATTTCTTTTCTTTCTTTTTTTTTAAAAATATTTTATTTATTTATTTGACAGAGAGAGATCACAACTAGGCAGAGAGGCAGGCAGAGAGAGAGAGAGAGAGGAGGAAGCAGGCTCCCCGCCAAGCAGAGAGCCCAATGCGGGACTCGATCCCAGGACCCTGAGATCATAACCTGAGCCGAAGGCAGTGGCTTAACCCACTGAGCCACCCAGGCGCCCGATAACTAATTATTTCTATATCCTAGGATGGTTTTTAGTCACGGTGTTTTGTTGAGCTGGTTACGGAGAATGAGTGATCTGGTTCATGGTCTAATACATCTTTGACTCTAAGAAAATGTCTGTTATTTGCACTGGAAGAGGCTGAAAAACCAGGATAACTCACTTATGGCTGTTGTGCTTGAATCTCCTCCGTTCTCTTCCATCTTAAAACATCCAGTCTTATATTCCATGTAAATTCACCTAGACTGCCCGTTATGGTAGGTCATTAGATCACAAAAATGGTTTCAGGATTTTGGAATAATAAAGAAATGAGTATGGTGTGAGCATTTTGTACTCCACTTCCAGAATGTTTCTGAATTCACAGCAAGATGGAACAGTGTGAATAGTATATAATGAATTTTGATCAAATACAATAATGAGTATTTCTGTGGTTTATCATGGAACTTTTATCAATAAAATTAACTGCTCAAAGAACAAAATCGGTCAAAAATAAAAACATACCAGAACTACTTCAGGAGGGGTTTTAAGGGGTTTCTTTTAGGATAAATTGTACTCTGAACTCCTGTTGTGATTTGTTGTATCTTTTTGTATGGGCTCTTGTCGAATCCATATTGCAGTTCCTTGAGGCTTCATCCTAGGCCAAGTACTTGGCTTCACTTTTTTTTTACCTTTCTTGGGTGTCCCACACACCCCATTTATCCAGCCACTCTGTTGGGGTTATTTCCAAATTTCTTCTGTGTTCATGACCCATATTTATTGTACCTGGACAGTTCCATTTGGATACACAGGTATCTCATAATCAAAATGAATAAAAATAAAAATCATTTTTTAGCCACCCCTACCTTCTTCTGCCACCAAAAACAGTAGCCCACTTGCAAATAAACCTGTCCTTTCTTCTGAATTCTCTTGGTGTGTGACACCTCTAGTTGAATTCATCTTAATTTCTTATTTCTCCCTTTTCCTAATTTTGTTAAATTAGACAAAGTCCTTTTACATTTATCTCCTTAATGCCTCATAAACCAATCCCTTTTCTTTCCTTTAGGGCTGTCTTAATTCATGCCTTCATTAATGCCTCAATTATTGTCATAATCCTTTAACTGATCTCCCTGTTCTCAGTTATACACTTGAGTGATTTCTCTAAAACATAGGATTATATCCTGTTTAAAGGCAGCAGTGATACTCATTACTCTATACACCAGAAGCCTTCAAGTTCTGGTCCTTTCCTGACGCATTAGCATTGCCTCTCACCTCTCTACCTTGTTCTTTGTGCTCTGGCCAAGCCGAAAGCCTTGCACTTTTTGGAGTGCTATCTCTTGCCTCTCACCATTAGTGTGCCACTCCTCTCTTCAGTGTGGTTGTTAATCCTTGTTAAGAGTCTGATGAAATTGTTGGCCATTTTAGTCTTTTTCTCACAGCCATGGGACAAAACGGTGATTTTATACAACTGTTGTTACATTTTTGATGCACTTGGAACATTTGTGGGGGGTGGCACGAATTCAAATAAGTTATGAGTTATGATTAAAGTGGAAGACAGAGGGGTGCCTGGCTGGCTCAGTCAGTCAGAGGGGTGCCTGGCTGGCTCATCAAGCATGTGACTCTTGATCTCTGGTGGTGAGGTTGATCCCCATGTTGGAGTTAGAGATTACTTAAACAAAACAAAAGAAAACAAAAATACCCCCCAAAAACAAGAAACAAAAACAAACTTGAAAGTGGAAGACAAGAGAACCTAATTGCAACCTATTCTAATATACCATTCTGTGAATGGCATTTTTAAAAAAAGATTTATTTATTTATTTGACAGAGAGAGACAGAGAGAGAGGGAACACAAGCAGGGGGAGTGGGAGAGGGAGAAGCAGGCTTCCTGCAAATCGGGGAGCCGGATGCAGGTTTGGATCCTAGGATTCTGGGATCATAACCTGAGCCTAAGGCAGATGGTTAATGACTGAGCCACCCAGGTGCCCCTGTGAATGTCATTTTAAAGGTAATTCATAGGGACGCCTGGGTGGCTCAGTTGGTTAAGCAGCTGCCTTCAGCTCAGGTCATGATCCCAGCGTCCTGGGATCGAGTCCCACATCGGGCTCCTTGCTTGGCGGGGAGCCTGCTTCTCCCTCTGCCTCTGCCTGCCACTCTGTCTGCCTGTGTTCGCTCGCTCTCTCTCCCTCTCTCTCTCTGACAAATAAATTAAAAAAAAAAATAAAGGTAATTCATATTTAAGTGATAATTTGCGTAGTCCTTTATCATAATTAGCTTTCATATGCATTCATACATATTCATACATTGTGTTTTAGAGTAGTTTTGTAGTGTGCTGTTACCTCCATTTATAGATAACAAAGTTAGAACTTGGACAGTTTTGGGTTGTGGCACATAATATCACTATATACATCTATTCTGTTGAATTTAAGAGCGTCTTTTCAGCTGGATAAAATTTTGTACTTGTGTTAAAGTTGTCCTGAACTGTAGAACCCTGCCTTTTTTTTCTTCTCCCTTGAAATTATTTTCTGCATATTTACCTATATATTCTCTAGAACCTTAATATCTTTTACCCAAGTTACCAGAAATCCTGGGAAGGGATGCCTGGGTGGCTCAGTTGGTTAAACAGCTGCCTTCGGCTCAGGTCATGATCCCAGCGTCCTGGGATCGAGTCCCACGTCGGGCTCCTTGCTTGGCAGGGAGCCTGCTTCTCCCTCTGCCTCTGCCTGCCACTACGTCTGCCCGTGCTCGCT
>PISX010036750.1:0-11658 GCA_004024625.1 Mellivora capensis | reverse complement strand
GATATCAACCTTTTGTCTGTACTGTCATTTGCAAATATCTTCTCCCATTCCGTGGGTTGCCTCTTTGTTTTGTTGACTGTTTCCTTTGCTGTGCAGAAGCTTTTGATCTTGATGAAGTCCCAAAAGTTCATTTTTGCTTTTGTTTCCTTTGCCTTTGGTGACATATCTTGAAAGAAGTTGCTGTGGCTGATATCAAAGAAGTTACTGCCTATCGTCTCCTCTAGGATTCTGATGGATTCCTGTCCCACTTTGAGGTCCTTTATCCATTTCGAGTTTATCTTTGTGTACGGTGTAAGAGAATGGTCGAGTTTCATTCTTCTACATATAGCTGTCCAATTTTCCCAGCACCATTTATTGAAGAGACTGTCTTTTTTCCACTGTATACAAACTGTTTTAATAACAGTCATTTTCATTTAAGAAAGTAGACAAAAACTGCAAAAGGACATGCATCTCCAACCTGAAGAATATTACCATCTCCTTATAAGAAAGGGCACCGATGCTCTGATATCTTTTTCCTTCCACCCTCCATCTCTCCCTTTGTCCCTTCCATCTTTTCTCTTCCCTTTCTTCCCTCCCTCTGTTCCTTATTTCCTTCCAGGCATATGTAAAACACGTTTTTTTAACATTGTATCTCTCAAATATGGAGTATTAATCACATAAGTGCATAAATAATGACATGCTGTTCTGGGAATTTTTCCAAGCAGTGGAGGCTAGCAAGCTATATAATGAGCTTGCTGTTTCACTTTCTTTTTTCTCACCCTGAAATGAAATGGTAGGATCTGTGACTAGAATATTATAATGCTAAACAGACCAAAACATCTGATATTACTTAGTCACTGATGGGTAAGAAGGGTTTCCTTGGTCTCTTCCTTCTTCATTAAAAAAATCTCCTCTTAGAAGACCATATGTATTCACCAGAATGTGGGCTTTTATACAGATATGTGCAAAAATTCTGTCACCTATCAACACAGACCAAATACCAGACTGTGATTCATCCATTTATCCAGAATATTGCTTTGTCTGTGTAAATACAATGGCAATGTAGATAAAATGGGTCATTTCAGTTTGTCATTTGAGAGAGAACATCAAAGGAATGCAAGCATTTGAGTCAGGCACAGCTTTAAATCTGTGTTCTGTTATATATTTGCTATTTTCTGTATATATATGAATTTCCTCTGTTTTACTGTGGTTGAAATGTTTGAAGTCTACAGGATTAAATGAAACAATATATGCAAAGTGCACAGCACATAGGCAGACTCAGTGACTATTATTGGTTGCTTCTGACATTCAAGGAAATGCCCAGGGCCTCAAGTTCTGAGGATTTCCAAATGGATTTGCTTCATACTTTATAGAATTATTTTTTTTTAAGATTTTATTTATTTATTTGACAGACAGAGATTACAACTAGGCAGAGAGGCAGGCAGACAGAGAGGAAGGAAAGCAGACTCTTTGCTGAGCAGAGAGCCCGACGCGGGGCTCGATCCCAGAACCCTGGGATCATGACCTGAGCCGAAGGCAGAGGCTTTAACCCACTGCGCCACCCAGGCACCCCTATAGAATTATTTTTAACTGTAGTGTCAGTTGTCCTTAGTGCGTTTTAGCAGGAGAATGTAGTCTCCTTCAGCTTCGCTGTATAGAAGGAGATTATTAGAGACTGAGGCAAGGAGAAGCTAGTGCTAATGATTTTTTCCCTCATAGACACTTATTTAATCAACAAAATCTGAGTTAGAATTTCTAATTTACTAAATGTTACCCTAGTGTCTTAAAAGGGTTAATGCCACTTCCAAATTGAATATGTTAGACCCTAAAAAAATGTGAACACAAATCCATACACATCTGTGTGAATTAATCTCAGCCTGTTTTTCTTTACCCTTGAAGGCTCAGTCTGTCTAAATAGAAAGCTTCTAGATTCTCTTAAGCAATCTATGTTTAAGAAAATTACTGAACCTTACTTCATAAATAATTCCTCTCATTGTGGAGAACAATATTATCCTGTCATAAATCCACTATAATAGAAATTAAGTAAGTAATAATAGGGTAGTTTAGTAGCAAGGAAGGAGGATGAGGAGAACCGAAGGCAAGTTTGTGAATACTTAGAGCAAGACACAGAAGAAGGAAGAAATAGCTTATGTGTGTTGAATGTGTAAAAATGTGTGTGAATATGTGTTAGTGTGTATGTGTATAATTTATAAAAGGCAGCCCCATAAGAAGTAAGCATCCTGGGGTGCCTGGGTGGCTCAGTAAGTTAAGGGTCTGCCTTCCGCTCAGGTCATGATCCTGGCTTCCTGGGATCAAGCCACACATCAGGTTCCCTGCTCAGCAGGGAATCTGCTTTTCCCTCTGCCGCTCCCCCTGCTTGTGGTTGCGTGCACATATGCACATTCTCTCTCTCTCTTTCTCTGTCAAATAAATAGATTTTAAAAATCTTTAAAAAAAAAGAAGTACCCTATTAGAGATGTTGCTTTCTTAGTTCCTAAACAAGCAGGACACTGAAAAACATCCACCTTCAGCTGTACTCTTGGTTTGCATAGCCCTCCCTCCATACCACCCCAAACAAATCTTTCATAGAATATCATTAATTCCTCCTGCCTGGGGATAGTTTCCAAATTATCTCATTACTGGGCTGCTTAGTGCTATCAAAAGTCAGATTATTAAGGAGCTGTGCGAGCCCTTGTTTCCTAATAATAAAAGCACAATGGCCATCTGGATGGAGATTAATATCTCACTCGGGGTTATGCAATAGTTTCTTTATTCCATTCCAGTTGCCGTTCCCCTTCCTAATTTTTCAAAATGCCACTGAAGCCCATTTCATGAAATTGCAAAGTAATCTGATGGTGATGAATCACTTTTGGAAAGAGAAAATTTGCTGAAGCTATGGATTTGTATTCCCTGTATCATTTTAGTTAAAATGAGAAATGCTTGGAATTTATACATAAACGACACTGCATTTTGGCCTTATTTATTCAAGTAGGCTTTTGAAATAGCGGCTGGTTTTAATTATGCTTTGCCATTGTGTGAATAGAGAAAAAGTTGTCTTCTTGAATTTAGCTGTTTGTTATCAGTTTAGGACTTTTAAGGAATAGTTTGTTAAAATACTATTGAAAAAGTTAAGGTCAGAATGATTGTTCTTAGAGGCAAATCTATGAATTATCTTTCTACCTGGCAATTCATCAAATCAGGGCCTCTGAGAGAGGCAGCCCAATTGTTTTAGCATCAATGCATTCTCTCATTTCCCCCCCACCCCTCTTTTCCAATATAATTCTTCAGTCCCGCATCAAAATTAAGAGTTTGAATTCTTATATCCCAGCAAACATGGCCTTTCGTCCGACTCAGTCAGTCCACACTACTCATCTTTATTTCAAATCCCTAGAGCACTCTCCTGATCTGGCATCTGTGTCCTGATTCCCATTTTTTCTTCCCTCTAGTAGTTGTCAGAGAGACAGATTCAGTATTCTGTCTCATGAAATCCCTGCCTTGAAATCACTGGGTAATCCACTTAGCTAAATGGTTTCCTCTGTGAAATGTGATTATTTGATATAACAACAGCTAAGAATCTCATTAATGTGATATGTTTGGGACAGCAGAAAGGATCACTAGCTTTTCCTTTAACAACAGTACATTTACCTTGTATGGAATAGGCAAGGATTTTTTTTTAACCAATGTTGAATTAAGCTAGAATGTTTTCCCTTTACCTAGATAAGCATCTATTGAACACTCAATGTATAGCCCATCCAATGGACAGTAAGAAGTGAGAAAGTGGATGGAGGCAAAGGATGTTGAAGATGTGTGCCTTGCTATTGTGCCTGAGAGGCTCAGTCTGTTGAGGGACAGACTCTTGATTTCAGCTCAGGTCATGATCTCATGGGTCCTGGGACTGAGCCACATGTCAAGCCTCCCTTCCAGCTTAATGATCAGCATGGAGTTTGCTTGGGTTTCTCTCCCTCCACCCCCTCGACTTACATGCCCCTGTGCACTCGATCTCTCTCTCTCTCTTAAATAAATAAATTAAATATATTTTTTTAAAAAAGATGTGAGCCCTCTCATAAAGATGCACTTTTGAATTCCTTTGAAGGAATTAGGCTACTGATTTGATCATCCTTCTAGAACCTCAAGAGATACTAGCTAGTTCCAACTCCGTGTTCTAATTCTCGTTTTGCTAATAAACAAGTATTTGACTCTAGGCAGTCATTTTACCTCTTTGGGTTACCATTTATATAAAAATAGAGGATTGACTACATGCTTAATGTCTCTCTTTCACACACACACACACACACACGCATGCATGTGCATGTGTACATGTGCACGCACACACACATGTGCCCACCTAGAATACAAGCAAAGTATGCACTCAGTAGAAAGAATAATGAGTCAAAGAAAATTCCTTCTAGGACACAAGTCTTATTTATTTTGTCCTTTAAATATACAGAGGAATGACTCCACTGAGAAGTTTTGCCTCAACTAAAGTTTCCAGTTTTATCTAAAATATGTAAATAGGGGGGTCTGGGTGACTCAGATGGTGAAACAATTGACTCTTGGTTTCAGCTGAGATCATGATCTCAGAGTGGGGGGCTTCATGCTCAGTAGGGAGTCTGCTTGACGATTCTCTCCCTATCCCACTGCCTCTCCCCCCTATGCTCTCTGTGTCCCACCATCCCTCACCCTCTCTCTCAAATAAGTAAATAAATCTCCAAAAAAAATCTATAAATAAATTGCTTTTCAACAAGATCTTATTGTTTGTCCTTTTACTGTAGTTCTGCATGCAGAAAGCAATATAGTTTTATATTCTAGTCCTGGGCATATCCCACTCATTATAGATTAAGCATTTCTAGTTTCTACCAGAGACCATTTATAGCATTCTGCCAAAACTAGTTTACATCTCCAAATTTGGCTATATATTCCTTGAAGACAGGGTCTATAAAATCTGTTTCTTTACAGTATTTAGCACAATATCAGGCACATAACAGGTATCAGTAAATACCTTTTGATACAGGCATCTTTGAGAAATAACCTTGAGGTATGGCACCAATGTTTGGGCATTCCTATTTAAATTTTGTAAAGATTATAAATTGGATCTACAGAATAAGACTGTGGTAATAATCAAAATCACATGAGCGACAATTTATCAAGTGCTTACTATGTGCCAGGCATTTTACATATATTATCTCATTTAATCCTTACAACAATCATATAAGAAAAATTCCAATATTCTCACTTACCTATGGAGAAAATGAGGCACAGAGTGGTTACTTCATTTTTATAAGTTCATATAGCTAATAACTAGTAGAGCTGGGATTTTTTATCCATGTCTAGTCAGTAAACTGTTAACTACTGTTGTATTGACTTCTTGACATTAAAGAAAAACCACTTACCAGGTCCTGTGAGCTAACACTTATCTGATTCGATAATCTTCACTTCTCGCATCTAGATAGAAAACAACGTAGCTTTCACTTCCTTCAAGCTTCAATCCTGAGAGACATTCGTATTCTGTGGTTTTGAAATTGATTGTATAAAAGGCTTTTTTTCTGGGCAAGTAAGGTAAACAGCATAAAAAATCTCCTTTAATGGGAAGATGCATTATCATTTTGTACTATCAAGTCATGGAAGTGTGTAATTATGTAACTTGAGAGCTGTTATTTATTTCTGAAATAGATTATTAATATGTAAACTATTGTTGATTTATTTTCCTCTGTTACTAAAGATAGACTTCCTTTTATGTTAAATGTGCTAAATGTACAAGGATATTAATATTCTTCTCAAAATTCAACTTTTTATGTAGATGTTTGTAGGCAAATAATCAGTTCATCCTGATGATAACTACTTTACCTATCACTGAATTTTAACCTGATTCTGGATAGCCAAAGGCAAACACCCCTGGATATATTTGCAAATTTAAGGAGTAAGGAAATAAACCATTCTCCTAGTTAGTAGATTGCAAGCGCAGCAAGGAAAGTGCTATCAACATTTCAGAGTGGGAAGATTGGCCTGCCTTTTCTGTGGAAGGAGCTTTCTCACTTTGTTCAAGGACAATGGGATTTTAAGAAAAATATGTCTCTGACTCAGTTTAGTTTTCAAGCTGCTTGTGACTGCTTGTTAGCTGTCAATAAGCCTGTTATCTTTTTTCTGTAGCTTTTCTATCTTTTAAGAGCATAAAGTCCCTTGAGCATTCTGAATGGGCATACTTTATCCCTGACATTATTGATGCTGCATATATATCTTCTTAGACCACCCAAATTGGCATATTCCAAGGATTTGCAAGGGATAGAGGTAGCAACACTGAAAGCCAGAATTTATATTCTAAGTCACCCAGCCAAGTGATGACTTTGTCTCCTGAATCAGAAATCAGTATTCTGTAAGTACCCAGCCATGAGTATGGTCCTTAAGAAGTTGACCTTTTAGGGGCTGGACTCCTTGGTGACATTACTGAGTGCCTAATATCAAATAATTTGGGATTTTTATTCAGCTGCTTTTCATTGTCAAGACATATTCAATCATAATATTCTTGGAAAATACATGCTTTTAGCATAAATAATATACTGACTTGAGTTGGTTGGAAATCACAAGTTAAAACTGCTCTGTCTTCTGTAGCTAATAATTTTTGGCACTAGAATTATGTTTCAGGGTGGAAGAACAGTCTGTATGAATGCTCTGATTGGTGATGGAATATTAATTGGCTGCAGACATAGTGTTTAGAGCTCCAACTTAAGGATGACAAAAAATGATAGCTTTCATTTGTATGCAAAACTGCTAACTGTCCCTTCAAGACAGATGATTGGAACCAGCTTCATCTGTTACTCTTTCCTTACTTTTTAATAGATGAAAAGGAAAAGAGAATGAAAGACAGAACCTTTCTTATAGATGCTTTGCAAAATCACCTTGAGCCAAACAGGGTGCCTCAATCATATTGCCTCTCAAAAGCCTACTTATTTTTCTCTTTAAATTTTTTATTTGAGTATATTTAAGCAGTTTTAAGTGTACAACATAGTGATTTAATATCTCTATATGTTATACTATGCTCACCACAAGTGTAGTTGCCATCTGTCACTATACAGTGCCATTACAAAACCATTGACTATATTCCATATGCTGTACCTTTTATTCCCATGATTTATTCATTCCATAACTGGAAGCCTGTATTTCCCACTTACCCACTGTGCCCATTTCCCCACCTCCCTTCCCTCTGGCAACCATCAATTTGTTCTCTGTATTTATAGGTCTGTTTCTGCTCTTGTTTGTTTATTCATTTGTTTTTGTTTTTTTAGATTTCACATATGACTGAAATTATATAATAATTGTTTTTCTCAGTCTGACTAATTTCACTTAGCAGAATACCCTCTGTGTCCATCCATGTTGTTGCAAATGGCAAGATCTCATCCTTTTTTATGGCTCTGTGATACTCGTGTGTGTGTGTGTGTGTGTGTGTGTGTGTGTGTGTGTGTGTATCTAACATCTTCTTTATTCATTCATCTATTAATAGCCACTGGGAATTCTTTTGTACCTTGGGTATTGTAAATAATGCAGCAATAAACATAGGGGTGTATGTATCTTTTTGAATTAATGTTTTTGTCTTCATTGGAAAAAAACCCAATAGTGGAATTATTGGATCATATGGTATTTCTATTTTTAATTTTTGACTAACTTTCATACTAGTTTTACAGTGGCTGCACCAATTCACATTCTCACCAATAGTGCAATAGAAAAGTGTGCTTATTTTCTTTTCATCAGATTAGGAAGGGAATGAGCTGTGTCTTAATCTGTTTGGGATGCTATAACTAAAATGTCATATACTTGGTAGCTTCTAAACAACAGACATTTCATTCTTATAATTCTGGATGTTGGGAAGTCCAAGATTAAGGCAGTGGCAGGTTCAGTATCTGGAAATGTCCTGCTTCCTCATTGGCAGATATCTTCTCACTGTAACCTCACATGGCAGAAGGGGCAAGGGTGTTTGCTTTATAAGGGCATTCATCCCATTAATGAGAGTTTCACTGTCATGACCTAAGCACCTCCCAAATGTCCCATCTCCTAATATTATCACATTGGACATTAGGCTTCATTATAGGAATTTTAAGGGGACACAAACATCCAGACTATAGCAAGCTGGCATAAGGTGAATATTCATTGAAAATATCAAAACACACCATATTGCCTCTGAGATTTATAACACTTTAAAGTGATATATCCAGCTTTATATGAGCTATTTCTTGATGACCAAAGAGAAATATGATCTCCTTTAATATTTTAGTGAAATGAAGTATTGATGTTCATTGATTTCACCATGCCATTCAATTGCTTGGACAAGTTACTTGGAGAAGGCTTGGCTGTTTATGAAGTCAGAGAACAACTATCTGCATGAGGAAATATATATCTGGGACCCTGAAAGAGCATCATATTCCAACATAATTCCCTTTGGGTTAAGATTAGATTCTACTACATATAATAGAAAACCCTACTTAATAGTTTTACAAACACATAAGCACTTATTCTTTCAAGCAGTAAGATTCAGAAGTTAGTCCAGGGTTGGTGTGGATGCTGCAAGAAGTCATCAGGGACCTAGGCTTCAACTCTCTTTTTGCTCCTACATATTTTGCATATAATTTCCACTCCCAAATTATAAGATGCCTGCTGGAGCTCCAAACATCAAAACTGTATTCCTTGGAGCAGAGTAATTAGAAATATGAGGTAAATGTCACCTGGGAAACAAGAATCAGGAAAAAATTGAACTTAGGGCAGGAGACATTGTGATAGGAAAAAGTGGAAGGAAAAGCCTATAGCAGTGGGTTTCCAAACCTGCCTTATTGTAAGAATCAACTGTTGAGGTATAGGAGACTACTTAAAAGTATAGATTAACACTCAGACTTACTGAATTTTATTCTCTAGTAGAAGGACCCAGGAATCAAAATTTCTTTTATCCTTCTACATAATGCTGATAATCAGGTAATATATTATCTAGAGTGATACTAGCTGCAGTAAAAAGCAAATCAGAAGATAAATAATGGTTCAACCATAATAGAAATTTATTGTTTGCTCAAAGTCCTAAAAAAGTATTTTTAATTCAAGGACTTAAGTTTCTTTATTCTATATATATATATATGTATATATATAAATATATATATACACATATATTTTACATATATATACATATATTTTAAGATTTATTTACATATATTTATATGATTTATACATATATTGTATTATACTGTATTATATTGTATATATTATATGTATTTATACACATATTGTATTTATACATATATTGTATTATACATGTATTATACATATATACATATATTATACAAGATTTATACATATATGTATACATATATTTTAAGATTTTATTTGTTTGACACAGAGAGAGGCAGCCAGAGAGAGAGAGGGCAGGCAGCCAAAGAGGCAGGCAGAGAGAGAGGGGGAAGCAGGCTCTCCGCCAAGCAGAGAGCCTGACGCGAGGCTCGATCTCAGGACCCCGAGACCATGACCCAAGCCGAAGGCAGAGGCCTTAACCCACTGAGCCACCCAGGTGCCCCAAGTTTCTTTATTCTTGAAACTCTACCATATTTAGCATTTAACTTCCAAGGTCTCCATTATCATTTGTATCAAGCTGATTGAAGAGAAAACAGCATGAGAAAACTGTAGGAGATTTTTATGGGCCAGGCCTGGAAATGGTATGTGTCACCTCCATTCACATTGCACTGACTAGAACTCAAGACTCATGGTCACACCTAACTGCAATGGAGGTTGGCACACGTAGTTTAAGCACATGTTCAGAAAGAAAAGAAAACAGATTTTGCAGAACAGGTAGCAGTCTCTGTCACAGGAAAGTCTGGGGACAAACCCATTTTTTTTAAAGATTTTATTTATTCACTTGACAGAGAGAGATCACAAGCAGGCAGAGAGGCAGACAGAGAGAGAGAGGGAAGCAGGATCCCTGCTGAGCAGACAGCCCAATGTGGGGCTCGATCCCAGGACCCTGAGATCATGACCTGAGCCGAAGGCAGAGGCTCAACCCACTGAGCCACCCGGGCACCCGGGACAAACCCATTTTTATGGGCATGTGACCTGTGGGTTCACACAGGGCCACATACTTAGAAGGGCCCCACATTTGGTTTAATGATCTCCTGTTATTTCTCCTGAAATTCCTGTAAGAATTTCTCTTGAAATTCTTAATATCTTTTGAATGAAAGAATGCATGGACCCCACGTTTTCATTTTGCACTGGACTCTATTATTTAGCTTGTCCAGTTGTTAGAATGTCTCAGAGCATGAAGCAAAGCCAAAAAATATGGATTGGTTGGGAACTTTGGGCATTCAGCAGGCACTATACTTCAGAAGTATTGATTAATGAACCAATAATGTTGACCAACAGAGAGCCCTCTCTCAGGGTACTGTCCTGTTCTGCATTTTTTATTGGTGATTTAGAGAACATATAAATTATAATTATCACATTTGCAGATGAGAGGAAATTGGGAGGGACAGTTAATTCTTTGGAAGACATAATTTTTATTCAAGAAGATCTCAGTAGTTTGGAATGATGAGTTGAAACTAAGCAGATGACATTTAATCAGAAAAAAAAATGTAAAGTTTTTCATTCAGGTCCAAAAACCCAACTGCAAAAGTCCAGTCCTGGGATTTTATTTGGCTAAGAGCACAAGAAGGGTGCTTCTTGTTTCCAAAAATGCTAATTCAGTCTCAGCCTGTATCATAGGAAGGTAAGATCCAGAACAATAGAAGTATTGGTTCCACTACACTTTAGATGACATCTGAAATTGTGTGTTCAGTTCATTGTGCCATATTTAAGAGGCCCAGTGACAGACAATATTGTGCCCAAAAAAGGATGTCTAGGATGGTAAAAGGTTTTGGAATATGTATCACCTAAAAGACAATGAACAATTGAAAGAACTGGGAGTACTTAGCTTGGAAAAAGGACTACTTTCAGAAGGGCAGGGTATGGAAAAGATCAAGAAATCTGTCTGCAAACATTTCAGGCATTGGCATATACGTACATTGGTTTATTTTGTGTTATTCCAAAGAGCAGATATAGGACCAACAGATAAAACATGCCAAAGAGAAAAATTTTAGCTGAATGTAAGGAATACATTCTTAATATTTATTAAAAATTAAAATGATCAAACTTGTGAGGTAGTGAGCCTATTCCAAAAAAAATTGTCAAGCCAAGGTTGAATGCTGGAGACTCTTAGAGGGAATTCATGTGTTAGGAGGACTAGAGTCTTTCCAATAATGATTTTGTAGGAATAAATGGGTGTTGAAATGATGCAAATTGATCAGGATTCTGTTAATCTTATACTTAACAAGGACTCTGGAGCTGGACTGCCTAAATTTGAACCTCTTCTCTGTTTCTTTTTTTTTTTATTTCTTTTCAGCATCACAGAACTCACTGTTTTTGTATCACACCCAATGCTCCATGCAATGTGTGCCCTACATAATACCAACCACCTGGCTCCCCCAACCTCCCACCCCCCGCCCCTTCAAAACCCTCAGGTTGTTTTTCAGAGTCCATAGTCTCTCTCATGGTTCATCTCCCCCTCCAATTTCCCTCAACTCCCTTCTCCTCTCCATCTCCCCATGTCCTCCATGTTATTTGCTGTGCTCTGCAAATAAGTGAAACCATATGATAATTGACTCTCTCTGCTTGACTTATTTC
>PISX010036749.1:0-11659 GCA_004024625.1 Mellivora capensis | reverse complement strand
GAAAAAATTGAATTAACTGCAAGACTAAAGAATCATGGGGAGAAAGCCATGAATTCTGCGCATTGCTTTCTCCTCCTCTGGAGTTCCCCTGCTCTCCTTGTTAAGTGAACTTGGTCTTGGCTGGATTTCTTTTGATCTTCTGGGGGAGGGGCCTGTTGTAGTGATTCTCAAGTGTCTTTGCCCGAGGCAGAGCTGCACCACCCTTACCAGGGGCCGGGCTGAGTAATCCGCTCGGTTTCGCTTTCGGGAGCTTTTATTCCCTGAGCGCTTTCCGTAGAGTCCGGAGGACAGAAGTGAAAATGGCGGCCTCCTAGTCTCCGACCCGGAAGAGCTGAGATTCGGGGCTCCAATCCTCAGAGAAAAGCCCCGGCCCACTCACGTCTCCCTCGCCTCTGGCTGCGCTCTGAGCTCACCAGCCTGTGACCGGTTCAAGGTAACCCCGAGCTGAGAGCTCACTCCTCGTCTCTGTCTCTGTAGCCGGCTTCCCGCTCCGAAACCTGCTAGCTCCGTGACACTCAGACACCCCGATCCTTCTGTGACCCTGCGGGACCTGGGGCCACACTGACCCCGCGTGGGCTTCACCCCGGTTTAGCCTCTGGAGCGATGTCCCTCCATGGAGCAGACTTTTAAAAGTCCCAATTTAGTGCTCCGTTGCTCCGCCGCTTGCTGGGAGCCAGCCCCTCCCCTGTGGTCTATCCTCCCGTCGCTTTTGACTCACTTCTCCGCCAGTCCTACCTTCCAGAACGTGGCCGATTTCCCGTTTCCAGAATTGCTGTTCTTCCTCTCTTCAATCTCCCGTTGGATTTGTAGGTGTTTGCAATGTTTTGATAAGCTATCTAGCTGATCTCCTGCTACCTGATGTCGTCTCAGCTGCTACTTCTCTGCCATCTTGCCCCTTCTCCTATCTCTACTATTTTCAATGACAGTATAGCTGGGTATAGTATTCTTGATGGCATATTTTTCTTCTTTAGTGCTCTGAATATATCATGCCAGTTCTTTCTGGCCTACCAGTTCTCTGTGGATAGGTCTGCTGCCAATCTAATATTTCTACTGTTGTATGTTACAGATCTCTCGTCCCAGGCTGCTTTCAGGATTTTCTCTTTGTCACTGAGTCTAGTAAGTTTTATTATTAGCTAACAGGGTGTGGACGTATTTTTACTGATTTTGAGGAAATTCTCTGTGTGTCCTGGAATTTGGTGCTTGTTCCCTTCCCCAAATTAGGGACGTTCTCTACTATAATGTACTCCAATATACCTTCTCGCCCTCTTTTACTTTCTTCTACTTCTGGGATCCCAATTATTCTAATATTGTTTCATCTTATGGTGTCACTTATCTCTTGAATTCTCCCTTCATGGTTCAGTAGTTGTTTATCTTTCTTTTTCTCAGCTTCTTTATTCTCCATTATTTGGTCTTCTACATCACGAATCCTCTCTTCTGCCTCATTTATCCTAGCAGTAAGAGACTCCATTTTTGATTGTACCTCATTAATAGACTTTCTGATTTCAACTTGGTTAGATTTTAGTTCTTTTATTTCCCCAGAAAGGGATACTTTAGTATCTTCTGTGCTTTTTTTCAAGCCCAGGTAGCATCTTTATAATCATCATTCTGAACTCTAGTTCTGACATTGTACTAATGTCTGTATTGGTTAGGTCCCTAGCCATAGGTACTGCCTCTTGTTCTTTTTTTTTTTTTGAGGTGAGTTTTTCAGCCTTGTCATTTTATCCAGATAAGAATAGATGAATGAGTAAACAAAATAATAAAAGGGTATCAATGACCCCAGAAAGATATACACTAACCAAATCAGAAGAGACTTGAAACTGGGGGGAGAAGAAATAATAAAAACATATAAGATTAGACTGTGAATAGAACAGAGCCACACACTTGATTTTGGGTGTATTTTGGTTTGTTAGAAGAAAATTGCTCCCAAAATTTTAAAGAAAGAAAAGCTCATATGTATATATAAAAGTAAACACAATGAAGGGATGGAATATGACTGTAAAGATGAAAATTTAAAAAAGATTTAGAAAAGAAATTGATGAGAAGTTGGTTGAAAAAGAAAAAAAAAGAAGAAAAAAAAAGGAGAGAATGTGATCAGGCTGGATACTAGAACAAAGCCATATGCTAAATTTAGGGTATATTTTTATCTGTTTGGAAAAACTGTATCCCAAAATTTTAAAGAAATAAAAACTTATATGTATACAAAAAACAATGTTAAATACAATGAAGGGATAGAATTTTTGAAGAAACTATCCCAAAATTTTAAAGAAAGAAAACTTACATGTATACAAAAAATAAGATTAAATACAATGAAGGGATAGAAAATGAGTATAACAATGAAAATTTTTAAAAAAAGTTTTAAAAAGGTATTGATAAAAGAGTTAAAACGTTAATATAGGAAAGGAAAAAAAATTAAAAATAGAATAAGAAAAATATAAAATTAGAAAAAATTTAACTTTGAACATCTAAAGGATCATGGAAAAAAAACATGAATTCTATGTGTTGTATTCTCCTAGCTCTGGAGTTCTGCAGTTGTCATTAATTGGTAGATTTGGTCTTGGCTAGATGTTCTTGGTGATCTTTTGGGGGAAGAGCCTGTTTCAGTGATTCTCAAATGTCTTTGCCTGAGGTAGAACTGCACTGCCCTTGCCAGGGGGCAGGCTAAATAATTTGCTTGGTTTTGCTCTCTGTAGCTTTTATTCCCTGAATACTTTCTCTACAGTTTTGGAGGAAAAGAATGAAGATGGCAGCCTCCCAGTCTCCAATATGGAGGAGCAAGGAGCTCAGGGCCTAACCCCTCAGTGTGCCCTCAGAGAAAAGTAGTCAAGCACTCTTGTATCCCTGGTTTCTGTGCATTCTTGAGCTCACCCAGCCTGAGACCAAGCATTTCTATCTCTGGCACTTGGCCCTGTTTAGAGTTTCCAAACCCAGCAGATCCCTGCAGCGTGCTCACATGCTGCTTCTCCCAGTGAAGGAAAGGGGGGTGTCTCCCCTGATCTGCCAGTTGTGGGGTCCCTGCTTGAAGAGCAGTGGCCTGACTTTGACTTGGATCATGTTTAAAGGTAACCCCAAGTTGATAGCCCCCTCCTTGGCTCTGTCTTTGCAGCTGGCTTCCCTGCTCTGACATCTGACAGGTCTGCCACACTCAGGCACCCCTAGTTTTTCTGTGACCCCACGGGTCCTGAGACCACACTGTCCCAGCAAGGGCTCCACATTCTGCTTAGCCTCTGGACAATGTCACTCAATGGAGCAGACTTCTAGAAGTTCTGATTTTTTTCTCCACTTCTCTACCACTTTCCAGGAGCTAGCCCCTCCCCCCATGGTCTCTCTTCTTATATATTGCCTAGATTCACTTCTCCACACGTCCTACCTTTCAGAAAGTGTCACTTTTCTGTTTCCAGAATTGCTGTTATTCTTTTCTCGATCTCCTGTTTGTAGGTGTTCATAATGGTTTGGTAACTATCTCGTTGAATTCCTGGGACCAATAAATTCACTAGAAAATCTTGACAACAATTTCAAACTGAGGAAGGAACCAGTGAACTTGAAGATATTTCAGTTGAGATTATTGAGTATCAGAAACAGAGAAAAAGAATAAAGAAAAATGAAGTCTCAGGGACCCATCAAACACCATCAAGCATAACAACTTATGCATAATGGGAGTCCCAGAAGAGAAACAAAAGAGATAAAGGATAAAAAATTTTAAGGAAATAATGGCTGAGAACTTCCCAAATTTGAGGAAAAACATTAATGTAAATCATCAAGAAGTATTACAAATACAAGTAGGATAAACTCAAAGAGATTCATTCCTAGACACACCACTATCAGTCTGTCAAAAGCAGTGAGAATGGGGGCACTTGGGTGGCTCAGTGGGTTAAGCCTCTGCCTTCAGCTCAGGTCATGATCTCAGGATCCTGGGATCGAGCCCCGCATCGGGCTCTCTGCTCAGCAGGGGATTCTGCTTCCCTCTCTCTGCCTGCCTCTCTACCTACTTATGATCACTCTCTCTCTGTCAAATAAATAAATAAAATCTTTAAAAAAATCAGTGAGAATGGACTCATTGCATTTAGGGATTCTCAACAAGATTCAGAGTTAATTTATATCAGAAACCATGGAGATATGAGATCAGTGAATTGTCCTATTCAAAGTGATGAAAGGAGAAGACTGTCAACCAAATTTCTATATTGCTAGACTTAGTTGTTTACTTCACAGCAGAATGGGATCCACTAGCTCTGAAACTCAATGGTACTAAACTCAAATTTTGTGCATCTAATTGTTTTAACTATAGCTCCTAACAAACAGCAGATTTTTAGACATTTAAAGACTGTCTGCATTGCCTCCCCACAAAACTTTGCCCAACATCTGATAGCCATAGATAAGATAAACATGGTTGCTCTGAAGACCTCCATTGCTGCTGCCCTCAGAAGCTCTTGGACCCATAGACTCCTTGTCATGCTGCCGAGTGATCTCACCTGAATAACTCCCCTCTCAGATTGCACTCTCCCCCAGGATTTCTCCTGCCCTCCTCCATTCTGGTCTGTAGCCCTTATGCTGCAGCCTCTGGAAGGTCTTATGCTGCAACACACTTCCCTTGATGCAAATTTGTTAAACAACACCCAAATAAAGCTTGTCATATGTCTCTGCTACATTGTGTTATTTTCCTTTATTTCCTGGATATTCCTTGAACTCACTATATACATCTGGTGAAATCATCCTTTGAAAATGAAGGAGTTAATATTCTTTTTTTAAAAAGATTTTATTTATTTATTTGACAGACAGAGATCACAAGTAGGCAGAGAGGCAGGTAGAGAGAGACAGAGAAGCAGGCTCCCAGCTGAGCAGAGAGCCCGATGTGGGGCTCGATCCCAGGACCCTAGGATCATGACCTGAGCCGAAGGCAGAGGCTTTAACCCACTGAGCCACCCAGGCGCCCCATGGAGTTAATATTCTTAAGATGATAATACTCCCCAAATTTACCTAAAGGTTCAATGCAGTCCCTATCAAATTTTTGATTTTCTTTTTTTTTTCAGAAATGGAAAAACTGTCCTAATATTTATATGAAAATGTAAGAGCCCTTGAAGTCAAAACATTTTCAAAAGGAATGAATTGGAGAATTCACATTCCAGATTTCAAAACTTATTACAAAGCTACAGTCATTAAGCCAGTGTGGTAAAAGACACAGAGAAATTAAAAAAAAAATTAAGGTCTAGAAAAAGAACCATACATCTATGGCCAATAGGTTTTTAACAATGATGCAAAGACATTTCAATGGGAGGAAGAAGTCTCATTTCAATAAATGGTGATGGAACAACTGGATATCCAATGCAAAAGAATGAGGTTGGACCCTCATTCATGACCCACATATGTCATATGCAAAAATTAACTCAAGATGGGTCAAAGATATAAATGTAAGAGCTAAAATTATAAAACCCTTGGAAGGAAACACAAATAAATCTATGTGAACTTGAATTAGAAAATGACACCAAAAACACAAACAACCAAAAAAATTAGATAAATTTGGGTCTAATCAAAATAGTGTAATAAAGGACACTATAAAAAATTGAAAATATACAAACAGAATGAGAAAACATACCTGCAAATCATAGAAACAATTAAGGGTCTGTACCTAGAATATATAAAAAAAACTCCTGTAATTCAACTACAAAAAGACAGCCCAGTTTAAAAATGTGCTATTGTGAGTGCTGTAATTGTGTAAGACTGATGATTCACAGACCTGTACCCCTGAAGCAAATAATACATTATATATTAATAAAAAATAAAAAATAAAAATGGACAAAAGAGTTAAATGATTCTACACATAAGTGATGAATCACTGAATTCTACCCTAGAATTCAGTATGCATTGTATGTTAACTAACAAAATTTAAGTAAATAAGTGGAAAAGTAGATTCTACACAAAAATCAATATGCATATGAAAAGATGCTCAAAGTTATTAGACATTGGGAAATGCAAATCAAAACCACAGTGACATCCATTTCTCACCCACTAGAATTGCTAGAATTAAAAGTTAATTGCAGATAATTGTATGTCGATGAGGATGTTGAGAATTGAAGCCCTCATATATTGCTGATAGGAATATAAACTGGAGCCACCACCCCTTTGGAAAAGAGTTTGTCAGTTTCTCAAATGTTAAATTACAATTATGAAACAGTAATTGCATTTCTAGATATGTAAAAGAGAATTGAAAACATGTTACATGTACATGTTCTCATGTACATTGTGTACATGAGAACATGTACACAATGTTTATGGTAGCATTGTCTATAATAGCTTAAATGTGTGAACAACCCAAATGTTCATCAACTGATGAATTGGTTAATGAAAGTGGCATATCCATACAATGGAATATTACTCAGTCATAAAAAATAATTAAGCACTGATCCATGCTGTGATATGAGTGGACCTTGAAAACATTGTGCTAAATGAAAGCCAGATGTAAAAAGTCAGTATTATGTAAATCCATTTATATGAGATGTCCAGGATAGATAAATCTGTAGAAACAGAAAATAGTTTAGTGGGCATTGGAAATGTGGGAAATTGAGACTGATTGTTGATCAGTATGTGCGTCTGTTTTAGTGATAGAAATTTTCTGGAATATCTGGTAATGTTTGTGAAATGTAGTAAATATATTCTAAAGTAATGAATCATTTTAAAATAGTGACTTTTATGTTATATTAATTGTATCTTAATAAAAAAATTAAAAGGAGATTTTTCTTTTTCTCATTTTAACATGGAAAACAGTTGGGCATATTCCAACACTAATTTGAAAAAAACCAGGAGAACTTGATAGACAACTCCAAGTTATTTTAACTGTGGAGAAAAATAGTATCATGGGGAGGGGTGGTATCTAGATCCTAGTGGAGGGATTTTGAAGGAGGAGGGTCACTTCTGCTACAGTGAGGGGGAGGGGACAGACCAGGTACAGTCCACTGGAGTAGAGTAGTATTAGTTCTTCTTCTATGGTGCCTATTTTTTCTATTAGGTTAAGAGGCACAGTCCATGTGGATGATAGCTATGAAACAACTAGAGAATCACAGTGGATTTTTAAAAATATCTTCTCAGTGTTCCAGAATTCATTGCTTGTGCACCACACCCAGTGCTCCATGCAATATATTCCCTCCTTAATACCCACCACCATGCTCACCCCTTCCCCTCCAAAACCTTCAGTTTGTTTCTCAGAGTCCATAGTCTCTCAGGGTTCATCTCCCACTCCAAGTTCCCCCAACTCACTTCTCCTCTCCATCTCCCCCTGTCTTCTGTGTTATTCCTTATGCTCCATAAATAAGCAAAACCATATGATAATTGACTCTGCTTGACTTATTTCACTCAGAATAGTGGATTTTATAGTCACTGATAAGGTCCTCATGAACACAAGTACCTGTGAATTTTTGATAAGTATCAATTTGTGGAGTTGTTTGATTTTCTTTTCCTTTTTTTCCTACAGCAAAGCTCAGATATCTACTGCAGTCATGAGGAAACTGTATATATTGATCCAAGACTGAAATTTTGTCATTTGCAATAAAAGTGAGGAGTGATAAATTGAATTGTCTGTTGAATCACATGGGTCACCTGGCAACAATTTAACCGAGATCAGTCTCTCTCAACTCCATCAGGAAGGGCTTTGTAGAATTTCAGCTTACTGTGATGTTTTTCAGATGTCATCAGGAGTAGCGTGCCATTCCCCTAAGCAACTGAAAACTAGCTGCAATATCTACTACCAAGGCTGCTTTCACAGCCACAGAAACTCCCTATGTTACTCAATGATCTGGTAATCTCAAAACATGGGGCTGGGAGTGCTGGCATGAGTCCTCATGTGTGCAGCCAGATGTGGAGCAAGCACACTACTCTGGGGAAGGCTGGCAGTCCCAGGGTCAGCGTGTCACTTACCAGACCCTCAGTCCCCATGTTTTAGCATGCACTGTGTGACATTTGTGGGGATTAGCTGAGCTTGAAATATAAAGAGCCAAGCTTATTGGCAAAAAGTAAGCTGAAATGATGAGATTCTAGATGTGAAGATTGTTAAGGAGGAAAGCAAATATAAGAGGGCAGTTTGGAGGGCAGAAATGAAGCAGTAGTGTTGGAAGGCTGATGAGAGCAAAAAATAAATATATGGTATTCATTAAACAAAGAAACTTTGAAGATAAGGTTATTGTGAGAAATATCTGAATATTATATTGAAGGTGAAAAACTTTCACTACATAACAAAGTTAAAAGGGCACCGTCTAAAGTGGGCTGCAGAGGTAAGAAAAGGAAGACTTTGGAGGTGATGAAGCCAAGTTCCAAGGCACCAAGACATGGATGGGTCTCTGATGTGAACATTGAAATAATTGAGAAGGATGGCAGGTGTCAGGATAGGGGAGGAGGGGAGACAGAATCTGATGCTAAAATGTATGCTCTAATTTGGATTTGAGTTTTTGCCTCAGGTTGGATGACATGGAACCACACAAGTCTTGTAGGATTCTGAGCACCAGGCTGATCTAAATTTGTTATTTAAGGAAACTTAGCTAAAAAGCAGGACTCCATCCAAGTACAGGCAACAATTTTATTTTATATTAAATTCATTGCAATTCATTACCAATCAAAAGGGTATTTTTTTACAAATTTCCTTTGTGGTCACCATTGTGTCAAGTATTATGTAGGGATACAAATGAAATACAAAATACAGTCCCTATGATCAAAATTTAAATTTGAGTTAGAAACATGAACAACGAACATAAAACAAAATCCAAATATCACAAGCAATTGTGCACAGTAAATTTTGTGACCCAGATGCTGGGTACCAAAAGAACTTGCAGAAGGAAGAGATAAACACAGCGAATATTAAAGAAGATTTGGAGAAACTGAAAAGCTGAGGCTGGATAAATGTATGATTTGGGTAGCAGCCAGAGGGAAAGAGAGTATCACTGGTGAAACAATGAATGAAGAGAAATCCCAGAAGCATAAGTAAACATGATGAGTTTGTGTATGGATAGCCTCTTAGCTGGACAAGAAGAAGAGGCATATACTGGGGAACTTATGAGTTAAAGTGGGCAGTAGTGAAAGAAGAAAAAAGCTCATGAAACAAAATGTGGTTTAGTATTAAGTTGGCTTTTATTTGGAAGAAACAGCTCTGTAAGTTTGTAAGCAAAGGGATTACTTGGTTACAGTGTTACTTATGAAAGAATAGACTAACAGTAGCAAGGAAGTTGAATTTGAATGGGCATAACCTAGAGTTTGGAAGGTCAACTGTTAGATAATCCAGAGGATCCAGAGTGGAGGGTATGAGGGTTTAGGATAAAGTGGATGCAGTGGAAATGGGCAGGAACTACATAGGGTATAAAAAAATTCTGGCACAAAGCAGATTGAGTTTTTGACTGTTTCTGGTGAAGGAAAGGTGGTAGTGTTGTGGGCAGAGGGCAGCTGGTTTGAGGAAAAATTAAATTTTGAATATTTATTTTAAGGGATTAATTCCCTGTCTTGTTTGATAATCTAAGTCATACAAGGAAAAATTAATTTAGTACTTATTTATGTCAGAAGCTATTCTGAGTAATAAAATAAAGTTATAGGCCTCCTCTAAAGCACAATTATAGTATATATTATAATAACATAGTAATGTAAAGACAGGAATAATAAAGAAGTAAAATACATAAATAAAATTTTGTATGAAGTGTAACTGAAGTTTTCAGAATTTATGTTGGGAGGGAAAGTGAAGAGACAATGACTGTGTTCATATAATACTATAGCTAAAATTATGCCCAATTTTAAGGATATTTTTCTTGCTAATAGAGAATAAATACTCATGTATTTTATTTAACAAGGAATTACTTACTATACTGTTTGGAAGTCTACTTCTTGATAAAATTGAATTGATAATATTTTTATTACTAACTAGTATTCTTTGAAGTTTTTTAATGACTTCATAATATCTTGTTGTATTGATGTTTTATAAATTTTGCTAAGTATTGTATGGTTGGGTATTTTGTTCTGTCCTAAAATTTTGTTACTTAAAATAATGCAAAGAACATCTAACAGCTTAATCCTTGAATATATCCATGAACATTCTCTTAGGATAAATTTCTGGAAATGAAACTATTCATATTGTAAAAATTATATTGCCAAATTTCACTCTTGAGAATAGGAATTATTTTTGCTAATATAATGGGCAAAAATAACACCTCACTTTTGAATTTTGCTTTACTTTTTATTTAAATATACTTCATTGTTTCTCTTTCTGAATAATCTGCTCCTGTCCATTGTCTATTTTTCTACAGGATATTTTGTCTTTTTTACTGTTTTGCAAAATTTCTTTAAGTGTAGTGACATCATATATGTTGGAAACAGTTTTCTTAGTTTGTTACTTACTTTCTAATTTTGTTTAAAATGTTTTTGTACTAAAGTTCTCCCCACAATCATGCCAGAGTCTCTGTGACTGAAAGAATAGAGAAAAGTGGGGGTAGAAGATATTAAACTAAATAAAATCATTCTGCTCCTCTGGTAAAGGGCCTTATCTTGCTGGGAGAAAATCCTTATACAACAAGTGATAGGAAGTCAACATGAGAAAAATAATTTATTTCATTTATTGGCAATTACTTTTCAATTATGTTTTGGCAAGAAAATCAGGGCAAACATTTGTGTTTACCTATGTTCCAAGTACAATTTAGTCCTTTCTTAGTCTTTCTATGCTTTTATCCTTGTTTTTTTTTTCCTCAGAAATAGTTAGATTTATATCTAGTCATGATCTACTTTGATTTTATTTGCATTTCATCTTTACCGGTTATGCAATTTTCCTTTCTCTAGGTTATGCAGGATAAATTAGCTCTTTTAGGGTCTATGAAAAGCATAATTTACTCAGCAACAGAAAAAAGAGCTCATGAAATAAAATCTGGGAAATCCAAATAAAAAATAATTGATCAGCAATACAAATTTAGATAAATTTTACTTTTATCATATACCAAAATAATCTGAACACAACTATATACTCAATCACAGGTTAAAGCTTATACTTAATCTTTTTTTTTTCTTTCCTTCACTTCATTATAATGAGAGTAAGTAAAATCTTCTTTAAACTTTAATCTTTCTCAATTTAAGTGACTCTTGGTTAAGCAAATATCACACATTCCATTTATAGGATTTTTTTTTCTGCACTCTATAGTTGCATACTGAAGTAGATGTAGAAATGCTGTTTTGGTGCTGCAATTTTCTGTGATATCTAGTGAACTTCTTTCTCCTTTTAGAGGATTGTCTTCTTCGTATACTCCTTTGAAAAACACTATGGGGGGGGGGAGGGAGACAAGATGGCGGGGAACTAGGAGGAGGCTCTGGTTCAACCTGTCCCCTAAAGTGAGCTGATTACCTACCAAGGAACTCGGATCACTCATGAAATCAGCCTGAGGTCAGAATTCTAAACGTCAGGATCTCTACGGGGGGGCAGAAGATGCCAGTGGGACGTCAGGATCTCTACGGGGGCAGAAGACACCAGTGGGCAGGTAAAGCAGAGTGGGAACGCCAGACTGGTATCGGAAGATAAACAAAAGGGGGAGGGAGCCACCAGAGGAGACGCATTGGGAAGTAATACCCCAATAGGAGAGTGCCCTACGACTGGGAACCGCATTAACTTGAAGTCTGATAGAAAGCACTCAAAAAGAGCAAAGGATCGCAGGGGGAA